>JAXCGZ010006180.1:0-60106 GCA_037179515.1 Halocaridina rubra | reverse complement strand
TGATTTTGTGCTTTGCAAATTTCATTAGTTTTATTTTGACATTTTACATTGCAATTTGTAATTAGATTAATTATCATGTAATAGCCATTTTTGATGGAATAAAGTTTTTGACTTTGACTTTTGACTTTGACTCTCTCTCTCTCTCTCTCTCTCTCTCTCTCTCCTCTCTCTCTCTCTCTCTCTCTCTCTCTCTCTCTCTCTCTCTCTCTCTCTCTCTCTGTCTCTGTCTCTCTCTCTCTCTCTCTCTCTCTCTCTCTCTCTCTCTCTCTCTCTCTCTCTCTCTCTCTCTCTCTCTCTCTCTCTCTCTCTCTCTCTCTCTCTCTCTCTCTCTCTCTCTCTCCCCTTGTAATTTTTAATGGTACACTCATCTTTATGATTTGTTTGTTTTAGTATGTCTATATCGTACACCACAGATGTCTATTTGGAAAATATATGTATCTTATTTGAATACCCAATGTACTTTGGAAATAAAGGCTTATTATTATTATTATTATTACTCTCTCTCCCCAACATTCTGCTCTACCCAACCCCACACTATATTTGTCCCAGCCAACTAGGGAGGGGCACTTTACCCAATTATTAAAAGTAAATAAACCAACAGATGTACAAACAATGATGAGCCCTTAATAATAATAATAATGATGATGATGATAATAATCTCACAATCATCATCAAAGGAAAATTATTGTTGCCAATGATAATAATAAGATCTGAGCAGAATTATTGGAATAGACATCATGAAAGTAATGCAGAGGTATATTAAAACCCAGCGGAGAGCTGGATATTCATTACGCATCTTTTATAATCCCTTCACATCTGACAGGTCATTACACTCTCCATCTCTGTTTCTCTTTACAACCTGATAAAGTCTGTTTTATTTTATCATTATTTGGCCCATCCTGGTGTCACAATAATCTTTATTGATTGATTTATTTATTTATTTTTATTTTTTTTATTTTATTTATTTATTTTTTTTGCCAAAAAAAAATCCGCGATACAGTGAAAACGCGAACCAAGAAACGCGATGCATCGGGGGATCACTGTATATATATATATATATATATATATATATATATATATATATATATATATATATATATATATATATATTATGTATAAAAGAATTTAGATCAGACTTCGTGTCCTGTACGTGATATAACACAAAAATAGATAGCTAATGATAGCATTGAAAATGTAAGAATATGCAAAATGGGAAATTGTACAAAAGTATAGGAATGCCAGAAGCAAAAAGAGAAATTATCATTTCCTCCAACCTGACAGGCATGAGCATAGCTATTATTGCTTAATGCTTCCCCTTTGAAGTTTCATTGCTGAAGGATTCCCCTCTAAAGTTAGCAGTTCTTGTTTTTGGATAAGGAAATATATTTCAACCTGGAGCATTGGGCATTCACTGGCTAGTTTGTCAGCAGTGCTGATTTAGAGATAGTACTATGGCCCTTCTTCAAGCTTTTTTGGATGAAGGATATTCATGTTGGCCATTACATCATTAATAACTAAGCACAGTTTGGAGATGTAGAGGAAAAGAAAAGAGAAAAGGAATTGATAAATGTAAAGGGTTTCCCTTCTTTGGGTGTTGGGGAAATAGCTTAAATATTTGCAAACCACGTAGGCCTATATTTTATTTATCTTTTACCGTGAAAGGTTTTGGTATACTGTATCGTCAAATTAGAAAAAAAGTGCTAATATGGGATAATATGAGGTACTAGTCTTCATTGTCATGGAAGGAAAAAAAATTATGAATAAAAGACCTTGTCATTATAAAAAGGAAGATATGATATAAAAGAGATGCTAACTTAAAACAGTTAAGATAGAATAAAGAGCATCTTATAAACCAAGTTTATTATATCATATTTTTATTGACATGTTACTGTATTCCACGATGCTAACTTAGTTGCGACAGCTGACTTGAAAAGGGGGCAACAGAGCTACATTGCTCACTCCCCATCCATACCTTTCTTATCAGCCCCTTGGCAGGTAGTCCACCTTGCCGTAGGATTTGGATCCCTCACTGGACCAGCTCCCTGGCAGGGGTAAAAGGACGCCAAAGGAAACCCCTGTTGTAGGGTCCTGGCTATTTGCTAGTTGATGATCCCTCTATACTTTATCATCGCAACAGATCTCCTTGCCCTGCTTGGCGTGGGTGGACATTGTAATGAAGTACAGTACTCGGCACAGATGTGGGGCTTTGCCAATGTGATCATCTTATGTCCCCATATTAATCCTGGCTATAGCAACTAGTAATGGAAATTTTTTCTTATAAATCATCACGTGTGCGCTCTTGTGTTCACGACCTGGCTGACATTACAGGACATGATGTGACTCTCTCTTCTAACTGATAATTTGGTATTGCTTGGACACCAGGGCAATAGTACTGGTGATAATAAAAGTAAAACTGTGGGCCTACACCTAATGAATTGGCCAACTTCCTTGTATGGGGAAATTTTTTATGATTTTCAATCATATGGCAAGATGGCAAATTCATTATAGCCCTAGCACTGATGATGGTGACATCATGATCCTCATCTGTACTAAAGCTGCAGCTCAGAAGGCTTTCGTTAGTCATGATAATAGTACTAGTGACATGCACATGGAGTTACTTCCATATGAGAAATTTCCACTTGCCTCCCCCATGTTTTTTCAGAGATTTGTTTTATTCTCCTTCTGTACATCATGAATCTTATTCAAGATCAAAAGAAGCTCTGCGGTGGTATGTAGAAAGTAGTCCAAGAGATGTGTCCAATCACCTTTGTATTTGCCCACTATTTGATTTCCATCTTGGTCGAGTGAATAGGCTAGAGACGAAGAGACACGGGCGAGGTGCCTGTCTTATTTGCGCAAGGACACCCCTTCAGAGAAACATGGTAGAACTTCTAAACCTAAAGCTCTCACAGAAACAGTCTGTTGCACTAGCGAGTAAGCATTGGCAGCTTCTTGTTCCTGAGATTAGGCCAGATTGTAACGGCAGCTATGCCAGGGGAGTTGATAGTTACTGGAACTTATTTCAGCTGGGTTTTGATGAGGCTGTGACCTATTTCCCCCTGAAGTAGTTAGTGTTGATTGTCTTGGACCCAGGGATGGTAAATCACCTTTTGCTACTCCTCACTTTTCGGAATGATCGAAGACAGATTGGTCTGGTCGACTGAGAGTTATTACCAGTCAGACCATGTAAAGTCAAACCCATTCAATGTCGAAACTGCTGGCTCTTTGGCCATACCACAAAACATTGCCTTGTGCTGTCAAGTTACGAGACTTGTGGAGAATCCCTATTGTTGGGCAGCTACTTGTTTCAGCCATGATTGAGCTATTCCATTATAAATCTTATCACAATCCAAGTGATATACCGACATGAGGAACTTCTGTTGTTCTCCATACATCCATAGATTATTATGCTCTTTACACTGATGCAGATCTTCAGATTACTGCTGTCAAGATAAAGGACAGAAAAAGCTTTTCCAACTGCTCCATCTGTTTTCAGCCCAGCCTGGAGACAAACAGAGCACCCTTAAATGTAGCAGACCTACAACATATTGTTGAGCAATTAGAGACACCATACATCCTTATTGGTAATTTCAGTGCTAAAAATGTATAGGGCGAAGTGCCTGTCTTATTTACGCAAGGACACCCTTCTGAGGAACATGGTAGAGCTTCTAAGCCAAAAACTCACGGAAACAGTCTGTTGCACTGGCAAGTAAGTATTGGCAGCTTCCTATTCCTGAGATTAGGCCTCATTGTAGCTTCAGCTATGCCAGGGAAGTTGATAGGTAGTGGGACTTATTTCAGCTGGATTTTGATGAGGCTCTGGCCTATTTCCCCTCTGAAGTAGTTAGTGTTAACTGTCTTGGACCAGGGGATGGTAAATCACCTTTGCTGCTCCTCACTTTCCGGAATGATCAAAGACAGAGATTGTTCTGGTCAACTGAGAGTTATTACCAGTCAGATCATGTAAAGTCAAACCCATTCAATGTCAAAACTGCTGGCTTTTTGGCCATACCACAAAACATTGCCTTGTGCCGTCAATTTACAAGACTTGTGGAGAGCCCCTATTGATGGGCAGTTACTCGTTACAGCCATGATTGAGCTATGCTATTTTAAATCTCATCACAATCCAGGTGATATACTGACAGGAGGAACTTCTGTTATCCTCCATATATCCATAAATTATCATGCTCTTTAAACTGATTTAGATCTTCAGATTACTGCTGTCAGGATAAAGAACAGAAAAAGCTTTTCCACCTGCTCCATCTGTTTACAGCCCAGCCTGGAGACAAACAGAGCACCCTTAAATGTAGCAGACATAGAACTTATTGTTGAGCAATTAGAGACACTATACATCTTAGTTGGTGATTTCTGTGCTAAAAATGTATAGGGTGAAGTGCCTGTCTTATTTGCACAAGGACACCCCTTCAGAGGAACATGGTAGAACTTCTAAACCAAAAACTCACAGAAATAGTCTATTGCACTGGCAAGTAAGCATTGGCAGCTTCCTGTCTCAGATTGGGCCTCATTGTAGCTTCAGCTATGCCAGGGAAGTTGATAGGTAGTGGGACTTATTTCAGCTGGATTACGATGAAGCTCTGACCTATTTGCCCCCTGAAGTAGGTAGTGTTGATTATCTTGGACCGAGGAATGGTAGATCACCTTTGCTGCTCCTCACTTTTTGGAATAATCGAAGACAGAGATTGTTATGGTCAACTGAGAATTATTACCAGTCAGACCATATAAAGTCAAACTTATTCAATGTCGAAACTGCTGACTTTTTGGCCATACCAACTGACTCTGTCAGTTTACAAAACTTGTGGATAATCCTTATTGTTGGGCAGTTACTTGTTTCATACATGATTGAGCTGTGCTATTTGTAAATCTCATCACAATCCAGGTGATATGCTGACAGGAGGAACTTCTGTTATCCTCCATAAATCCATAAATTATCATTCTCTTTACACTGATACAGATCTTCAGATTACTGATGTCAGGGTAAAGGACAGAAAAAGCTTTTCCAGCTGCTCCATCCGTTTACAGCCCAGCCTGGAGACAAACAGAACACCCTTAAATGTAGCAGACCACAACATATTTATGAGCAGTCAGAGACACCGTTCATCATAGTTGGTAATTTCAGTGCTAAAATGGTACTCTAGGGCAGTTCATTCTCTGATCATCAAGGAAGTGTGGTGGACCATTTCATAGATGACAATGACTTGGTCTTGTGGAATGATGGAATTCCCACTCATTTAAATTCATATCATTGAACTTGGTCACCGATTGATGTGAGGGTATGTTCACTTTGCTTACGCTTAGATTTTGCTAGGTCAGTTATTAGCAGTGAACGGACTGGCAGTGATCACTCTCCTATTGTTATTAGAGAAGTCAGCTGAAAACAGAGGTGGTTCCAAAGTGGAAAATAGAAGACTACTTATACCCTGTTCACAGATGTTACAGCTCCTGACGGCTTTGAAGACCATTTGAAAGCTTATGACTATTTCTTTTCAAAGATGATTGAGAGGGCAGTTATGACCATTCAAGAAACAAGCGCGAAACCAAGTTGGCCAGTTGTTCTGTGGTGGAATAATGTATGTAAAAACCATAGGAAAATTTGCCTTGCAACCTTTCGCAAACTAAAGGGACATTAAAACCTCGCAAATATCGTTGATCACAAACGTAACCTTGCAAAGTTGAAATGTTGTTATAAACAGATGAATTATGTTAACAGTATAAATTCCAATATCCCTATGGCCAAGTGTGAAATAAAATCAGGTTGAGTGGAAAGTTTGTACCAAATCCAACTCCAGCCTTCCAGAGAAGTAATTAACTGGTTGCAGATCGCAAAGAAGTAACTGAAATTCTTGCACAGTACTTCAGTAGTATTTCAAGAGATCAGAATTATTCTCTCGATATCCAAAACGTTTGGAGCTATTAAATTCCTCTAAACTTTCATCCTCTTGACATTTATTTTGATATGGATTTCACCATGAAGGAAATGAATTCTGCTTTAAAGAAGTCATCAAACACATCTCCTGGCATTGATAACATATGTTATGAGATACTTCGACACCTTTTACCAGGTGAAAATTAATTCCTTTTGTCCTTCCTAAACAATATCTGGAAATCTGGGATTATTCCAGACACATAGAGGCAGCCTACATTAATCTCGATGGCAAAAAAAAAGAAAAGACACTACCGTACGTAGTAACACTCCCCATATCTGTTTCTGTTTTGCTCCTTTTTTTTTTCTCCATATTTGCAATATTTATGGAAGGTCCAAAGCTTATAGCCCCCAGTACCCGGCATAGAGGGGTGCTAAGAATCTCCGGGGACACTGGTCGTACCAAGCCTCTCCTTCTGATTTAACTCACTCTGCTTTTATTGTAGCTAGGAAACGCTCCACTGCTCAGATTCGAAGTCTAAGGCTTCCTTTATAAGAAGGAAAGTTGATGACCTTAACTCCTCTCCCAAGGACAAATGTTTCTGGTCCTTAGCCAAAAACTTCTGTAATTCAAGCTTTCCCCTCTCATTCGTTCTCATGGTTCTATAGCTTGCTCTCCCACTGACAAAGCCACTCTCTTTGGCTCTCATTTTTCTGCCAACTCTTCTATAAAAGATTCCAGCGCACCTGTTCCTCAATCTTTACCCCTCTCTAACCTTATACCCTCCCTTATCCTTTCTTCACACAAAGTTCATAAGGTTATTCGCTCACTAAAGATAAGCAAGGCATCTGGTCCCGATTGTATCCTTGCAAGGTTCCTTAAGGAGTTTGCAGATGAACTGGCTCCCGTGCTTTGCCGTCTTTTTTGCCTCATTCTCTCATCCAGTATCTACCCTTCATCTTGGAAGCATGCTCTAGTGCAACCTGTTCCTAAGAAGGGTGACTGCTCTATTCATTCAAACTACCAACATATTGCCCTAACCTCTTCTATTGCTAAAGTTTTTGAATCTGCTCGGTGCTCACTTCTTGAAATCCACTGGTGACTTCCTGTCCTATCTTACTCATGTATGGTCATCTTCTCTGAGGAACTATGAGGAATCCTTTGTCATAGCCCTTAATATCTCTAAGGGTTTTGACAGAGTCTGGCACAAAGTTTTGTTGGCCAAGCTCCCTCCCTATGGCTTTACCCCATCTCTCTGTTCTCTGATTTCCAGTTTTCTTTCTGATCATTTTATATCTGTAATTGTTGAAAGTGCAACATCTAGACCATACCCTGTTACCAGTGGTGTCCCACAGGGTTCTGTTCTTTCACCTACTTATTTCCTTCTCCTCATCTATGATCTTCTACACTCCCCATCTTCCACTCTTCTTCACACCTTTGCCGACGATTTTACCCATCACTTTTCCTCTGCCTTTTCTTAAAAACCTTCATCTGCTACTTTTAATCTGTCTTGTATCACTCTTTCTTCTACTCTCAACTCCGAGTTGCAGAGGATATCTGAGTGGGGCACCCAATATTTAGTTCAATTTAATGCCTCCATGACACAGTTTCTGGCTATCTCTTTATCTTCTCCTCCTGATAGCCCTATTGTCTTCGAAACTAATGATTTTACCCTCATAATTATATCATGTTTTAGGAATCCATATAGCCATTAACTTGCCTTGGAGGAATCACATTATAAAAATTTCTAAATCTGCATCCAAAAAATAGAGGGTTCTGTTTTGATTTCATCATTACTTTAACTCTTAAGACTTACTCAAAATCTATAATATTCTTATCTGTCCCTGCTTAGCATACTGCTCACACATCTGGGGTGCTTCTTCTTATACTTATCCCCTTGATAGGGTTGAATCCAAGGCAGTCAGACTCATTAATGATCCTTCTCTTACTTCTAATCTGGATTCTCTTTCTCTACGCTGTAAGGTATCATCACTTTCTCTTTTCTATTGCTACTACTTCCATCGCTGTTCTGATGAGTTGGCAAGATGGATCCCTCCCTCACTGCCAAGGTCACGTAACACTCTCCAAATGGCCTCGTCTCACAGGTACTGTGTGAAGATTATAGCTTGCGAATTGATCGGTGCAGCAACTGCTTCTTTCCATCTACTTCCAGACTCTGAAACTCTCTTACTACTTCTGTCTTTCCTAATTCTTATAACCTATCTTCCTTCGAAAAGCAGATCTATCGTCATCTCAGGGCCTAATCCTCCATATCTCTAGGTCCTCAGTACTTTGATTATTTTACCAGTCTGTCCTTTTCCTTTGTATATCATTACCTCATCTCTGCCTTGTCCATAACCTTTTTCTTTTCCTTCGTCTTCATTTTATCTCATGCCCGGCCCTTTATTGATGAGGGCATTTTTTGCCTGTACCGCTGTCACTTTCTTAAATAAAAATCTACAGGGGAGCCCCGTTTATCGTTAGGGCTCTGTTCCTGACAGCTGACTTACCCCGAATTTCGACGTATGTCGGAAAATACCTATATTCGAACCTAGTTCCACATCAGTTAAAAAAAATGAATACTCTAAAACATAGAAAAATAATTCAAGTTCTTAATCTAAGACATAAATATAGTAAAATTAAACTTAACAGTATTGTTTGTCTTTACTTGTGTAATCTAAAACATAAAAATAGTAATATTATACTCCAGTACAGTACAGTATACAGTACAATATTGCTTACCATTACTCATGTGGTTGACTTGTACACTGGAAGTGGCGTTTCAAGGAGGAAGAGACAGGCTTATAAGAGGAGGAAGCTGGAGAGGCAGTTGCTGAGTAGACTGGAGCAAGTGACTCTGGAGAGGTAGGTACTGAGGAGACTGAGGCAAGAGAGTCTGGAGAGGCGAAAAAACACAGCATATGATGGAGATAGTGGGGTAGGTGGCTGTATAGAGCTAGAGGGTACAAGCTCTGTTGGTGGGGCTCTACTTTTACGAAAAATTGTCGAGTGTAGTCTGGAAGGATTCCCTCTTCTTCTCCTCCCAATTTCCTTGTAAACCACAGGGCATCATTGATCACTCTGGTAACCTTAGTGTACCTGGTAGTGTTGGGGTCTTGAGCCTCGAGCTTTGCCAACGCTTCCTCTACCAGGGCAAGTGTTTCTTCCAATTTCCTGGTTGTGAATCTCTAGGGCTCTGGACTTGGTATTTCTTCATCTTCTTCAACCATCTGCCTCTCCAGTTCAGTGAGGTTCTGGGGAGATAACTTCTCTCCATGAGATTCCAAAAGCTCTTTTACATCATTAGCCTCCACCTCCAACTTGAGCTACTTACTCAAGGCAACTATGTTCTTGGTGACAGCCTCAACTGTCTCCTCAGAGCCTCGAAAGTCATTCACAAAATAGGGGCAGAGTTTCTTCTATACCCCATTCAAGCTCATCTGCTTCACTTCCTCCCAAGCATCAGATATATTTTTCACAGCTTGAAGAATATTGTACGATTTCCAGAGGTCCTTGAGAGTCAAGTTCTTATCCTTTTCAGTTACCCTGAGAGCCATAGCGATTATCCTTCAGAGGTAGTAGGCCTTGAAAGAGGCAATGACCCCCTGATCCATTAGCTGTAATAATGCTGTGGTATTAGGTGGAAAGTAAACCATCAGGATGAATGTCGTCCTTGTGGGGAGGGTGACCAGGGGCAATGTCCAGCAATAGCAACACCATAAAGGGTAGACCCTTGTAGGCACAGTACCTCTCCACTTCAGTCACAAAATGGTTGTTGAACCAGTCCTCAAATATCTGAAGTGTTATCAAAGTCTTCTTGTTCGACTTCCAGATGACTGGCAATTGACCCTTCCAAACATCCTTGAGTGCCCTTGAATTTTCTGCCAAGTTAACCAACAAGGGCTTCAGTTTTCAGTCTCCAGCAGCATTAGTCCCCCAAAGGCAAAGTCAGTCTCCCCTTGCTGATTTTTTGGCCTTGTGCTGTCTTTTCCTCCATGACGATGTACGTACAACTAGGCATACGCTTCCAGAATAAACCAGACTCATCCACAATAAATACTTGTTCAGCACGGTAACCCCCTCCTAATTGATTTACTGCTTCCTCATCACCGCTAGCAGCTTTGCCTTGCACCCTTAGGCTATGCAAATTAACACGACTCTTAAAATGATTAAATTAACTCCTACTGACCACACACTCTTCACTTTCACCCCCTACCCTTTTTTCTATTTTCACGGCTTCGAACATTATTTTAGCATTTTCTTGTATTACCATGAGGCTTACTGGGATACGCCGTCGATGCTGGTCATCAATCCAAAGTACTAGCAACCTCTCCACCTCGATCATAAGGCAACTACGCTGTTTAGTAAGCACAGTGGACATAATAGGAGTACAGTAATCCCTTGCTATATCGCGATTCACCTATCGCAAATTCAGTGCATCACGGATTTTTTTGGCGAGAAAAAAATAAAAAATAAATAAATGATTGTGACACCAGGACGGGCCAAAAAATAATAAAATAAAACAGCCTTTATTGGGCCTTGGCATGAAGAATACATAAAGTAAAGAGAAACAGAGATGGAGAGTGTAATGACTCGTCAGATGTGAAGGGATTATAAAAGATATGTAATGAATATCCAAGAGTATTCAGTGTAGCTGGTGCCATTAGCCATCTTAAAAATGCATCCTCCTTCACAGCTCTCAAAGGCAATCTATATAGTTTTCTTTTGAACAAATAGTTGCTGCTCACACATAAACTAAACTTAATGATTTAATGAAATTTCCCTAAACACTGACCTCTCTGTTTGTTAACTGATATCGACTTATGTGTTCTCTTAGTTAAGAACTAATTATTCTCATTATAAGGAAAACAAATATGGTGATGATGCCGATTATAACGATACTGTATCAAGTGTTATTATTACTACTTTATTATTAACTTTATTGTTTGTATTTTTTTTACAGCATTATTATTTCCTTGGAAAGCTACATTTAATTTAACTGTATATATTCCCTCTTACTTATTAGTTCAATTACCTGTCTACTTATAAGTTACTCTTAATTATAGAAGAATAACCATTGTACAAAAATAGAAATAAATGTTTGTTTGTTTGCTTGCTAGGTGAACGGCAGAAACCTCCCAAATTTCTCTGCTGGGTTTTTAAAATACCTCTGCATTACTTCATGATGTCTATTCCAAAAATTCTCCTTAGATCGTATTATTATTATTATTGTTATTATTATTATTATTATTATTATTGGTGACAATAATTTTCCTTTGATGATGATTGTGGAGATTATTATGTTTATTATTATTATTATTTTTATTATTATTATTATTATTATTATTATTATTATTATTATTATTATTATTACGAATTTGTCATTAAAATGATTAACAGTCAACAAACCATTATTTTTACAATAAATAATTAGTTTTTGGCTGAATGAACAAGAGTTAATTAAAGATGTTTCTCTCTCTCTCTCTCTCTCTCTCTCTCTCTCTCTCTCTCTCATCTCTCTCTCATCTCTCTCTCTCTCTCTCTCTCTCTCTCTCTCTCTCTCTCTCTCTCTCTCTTCTCCTCTCTCTGTCAACGTTTCCCAGTTATTGTCGTCATCTTTCATTTCCTCTTTCTCATTTGATTTCTTCTTCTTCCCCTGTTTCTTTCTCTCTACTGTGATGACAAATGGAGACATCCCTTTAAAGTTTCATCAGGAAGTGAAGAGAGAGAGTGAATTTAAACGGAGGGAAGGTTTATTATTAGACTCTCTCTCTCCACTCTCTCTCTCTCTCTCTCTCTCTCTCTCTCTCTCTCTCTCCTCTCATCTCTCTCTCTCTCTCTCTCTCTCTCTCTCCTCTCTCTCTCTCCTCTCTCTCTCTCTCCTCTCTCTCTCTCTCTCTCTCTCTCTCTCTCTCTCTCTCTCTCTCTCTCTCTCTCTCTCTCTCTCTCTCTCTCTCTCTCTCTCTCTCTCTCTCTCTCTCTCTTCTCTCTCTCTCTCTCTCTCTCTCTCTCTCTCTCTCTCTCTCTCTCTCTCTCTCTCTCTCTCTCTCTCTCTCTCTCTCTCTCTCTCTCTCTCTCTCTCTCTCTCTCTCTCTCTCTCTCTCTCTCTCTCTCTCTCTCTCTCTCTCTCTCTCTCTCTCTCTCTCTCTCTCTCTCTCTCTCTCTCTCTCTCTCTCTCTCTCTCTTTTTGTTGACTCATCGTTTCCAATCTCAGCTATGTGGCTTCCTTTATAAATTAACTTGCTTCTTTTATTTTTTTATATCTTCCTTTGTTCATCTCAGTATATTTGTCTTTCTATCAATCTAGCTGTCTTAGTTATTATATAGTATCCTTTGCGTAGTTAGTACTCTATTCTTTATACAAAAATGAAACGAACTTTTTTTTATTGTACTTCTCTAATTTTTTATATAATAATAATAATAATAATAATAATGTCTACTTATAAGTCACTTTTAATCTTAGAAGAATGACCATTGTACAAAAATGGAAATAAATGTTTGTTTGTTTGTTTGCGTCTGTATCAGCTGATGCTTAGTCAGACATAATATCTTACTCATAAAATATTTATTTACTCACCCTATTTGGGGTTTATCTAATTTTCAAGATTATAGTATTATTAATATTCTTTGGTTCTAAACATTATTCTATCTATCCAACATGCTGCACGAAATCTTAACGTAAATAAAGTCAGCTTACAGAAAAAGAAAACTGTACAATTCGCTCAAAGAAAACGTATATCGTACTGTACATGGGAAACTTAAAGGAAATATATATATTCTCTACACGCTATTTCCCTGACGATATTATATCGAAAGTTTGTTTGCTGTTTGTTCTTAATTCTTTTTTTCAATCTTCATAATATCACGTTCATGTAAATTTACGCTTGCGCGCTGTTATTAATAAAGTAAAAGGTGGTTCGTTAACAGTGCAGGGAGGGTTTATACAGTAAAGGTAAAAATAAATGTAAAATACCTATTATAAATATGGTGCTCCTACTTCGCAATTTTTCACCTATTGCGGGGGGTACCAGAACCGAACCTCCGCGATAAATGAGGGAGCATTGTAGAACCTTTCACATGGTCATGGATGTGATCTTTGTCTTTGATGATTGTCGCCACGGTTGTACGGGCTAATCCGAGTGCGCAGCCAATGTCGATAGTAGTTTCTCCCTTTTCCAGGAGATTTACTATTTCAACATTAATTTCCATGGTGATGGCTTTTCCTTTCTTCGTAGCACTGCCATCAGAACAAGCCTCACCACAGTAAAGTCGATAACGCGTGAAATGAACAAGAGCAAATGAACACAAGGCACAATATGGTGGGCGAGAGCAAACTGAGCCGTGGTTCTTCTTCCTCTCCTAATGTTGCGTGATGCCATATATTTTCGCAATGCTCAACAAACTATTTCACATAAAATCGTATTTACTGCTTTTTTTTTTAATTCCATATAATCTGTCACTATAACTAAATACAGTGGTGCCCCCAACCCACGAACTTAATCCATTCCAAGAAAAGTATTCTTGGATTGAAATGTTCGTGGGTTGGATTTGATTTTCCCATTGAAAAGCATGTATATCCAATTAATCCATTCCAGGTCACCACAAATATTCATTTAAAAATTTTTCAAGTCATGAAAAACAAGAAATTAATACAGGTTATAAGCGTTATACTCTGTAAAAAGAAAATAACATTAATAATTAAGGAAAATAAAATTAATAATAGAATTACATTACTGTATTTACCTTTGTGGATGATTATTGCTGACAAACATAGATGGTGATGGAGGAGGAGGAGGGGGATTAATTTTTGGAAAGAGAATTCCCTTCCATAAAAACATTAGGGAACTCTTCCTATACAGGCTGTATTTCTGGTGTTTTCTCTTTCTTTTCTCTTTTGGAACACGCTTCCCTGAATACTGGGAAAAGGAAACGACCCAAAGAAATTTGTCTCCTTCTCATTTGGTAAATTTTTCTAAAAATATGCATCGCATTGACATCTACCATGTTCATTACTCTATTGCCCTCAGTTTTATCTGGGTGATGATTCTCAATAAGAGCCAGCACATCATTCCACTTACTAAAAATATGTTTAAATTCTTCACTGGACACCTTTACCCTCTCATCCCCTTCCTTCGGTGACTGGTCCTTTTGGAGAATCTTCACCTGTTGACGTTGCAACTCACTTAATTCATCCGTGGTAAGTTCTTTGTGATCCTCCACCAGCTCCTCCACATCCTCCTCATTGACCTCCAAGTCCAAACTTTTGCCTGTGGTCACAGTTTCATTTACAGTTTTGATAGCTAACTCCTGCTTAAAGCCCTTAAAGTCTCTATCAGTCACACAACCTGGCCAAAGTTTCCTCCAGGCGGAGTTCAATGTACAGTATGAGACCTTTTTCCATGCTTTCTCAATGAGGCCAATGCAGTGGAGGATATTAATATGATCTTTCCAGAAATCATGAAGGATCAAGTCTGTGTCATTGGTGACCTGGAAACACCAGGCAAAAGGACCTTTCATATACAAATTTTTAAAATTAGAAATTACCTGCTTGTCTATGAGCTGGAGGATAGGAGTGGTGTTGGGAGGCAGAAATTTTACTTTGGTTAAGTCGTAATGTATAGCGAGATCCTCTTCCACACCTGGAGGATGGGCAGGAGCATTATCCATTATGAGGAGACATTTAAGAGGCAAATCATTTTCCTCAAGATTTTTTTCACTTGTGGCGCAAACACTTTAATCAACCACTTTAGTAATAAAATCTGCGGGATCCAAGCCTTTGGATTTGACCTCCACATTACTGGGAGGCTAGCCTTCAATACGTTATTGCGTGTAAAAACTTGCGAATTTTCAGATTAGTAAACTAAAAGAGGCTTAATCTTACTGTCCCCAGGCAATGATGTCTCCCCTTGGGTAATATAGGTTCATTTGGGCATTTTCTTCCAAAAGAGTCCCGTTTCATCACAATTAAAAATTTGTTGTGGGATATAACCTTCATCTTCGACATATTTGGCAAATTCTGTCACATAAGAATCCGCTGCTTTTTGGTCGGAACTAGCCGCCTCTCCCTGTCTAATGACTCTATGAAACCCAGTTCGGCTTCAAAAGTGTTCAAACCAGATTTTGCTGGCTCTAAATTCCTCCAGCTTAGCACCACTAGAACTCTGAGAGTTCGCTACTAAATTATGGTGGATTTGCAGAGCCTTAGCGCATATTATGACCTCGTTAATACTATCTCCAACCAGCAGTTTTTCATTTATCCACAACAATGATAATTTTCTACCTCTTCTATTACTTGTGACCTTCACTTTGTTAATATATTTACTCCCTTAGCCACGTCAGCCACCTTTAAGATCTCTTTACTCTTTAAAATTGTACAGATGGTCAACTTCGCCATGTTATAATGTGTGGCGAGATCGGACACATGCACCCCATTTTCATGTTTCGAAATTATTTCTTTCTTCGTTTCCACTGTTATGAATCTGGGGTGTTTGACGCCAATATCACTAACACTTTTAACTCGCTTAGGAGCCATAATAAGAGCTATATTAAAAGTAAAACAATGGAAAATAAGCAAGAACTATAATGAGATCACGAACGAACCACACTGTGCGGGCACCAATGCAGAACTAAGAGCGGCCGAGTGGGACACGTGGTGGCTTGGCCAACACACATGTGGCCGTGGGATGGGTTCAGAATTTGTTCAAAGTTTTGTTCGTGGGTACAAGCGTTCGTGGGTTGAGGTCACCACTGTATATAAATAAAACCATTGACTAGGTATAAAAGAATATAGCTGTGCCACTAGCTGTATTCATCCACCGCGCGCTCAGAGTGTTTAGCGCACGAAGTTTGAATTTACCACAACAGCCAAAAAGGTCGTGAAATTTTATTTATTAATGATTTTTTTTATTTGTTGGCCTCCGACGTAACAGCGGAACAGCGTAACTCAGAACGACGTAAAACGGGGACCCCCTTATAGACTTAGTGCTTTAACCCCTTAACTGGCAATTTTTTTGTAAAGAGCATTTTATTTTCAGACGAATTTCCCGCCATATACCACAAACTTCCTGGTAATATAGAGGGTCTACCACGTGACCTTGTTGGTGGTAATTCTGCTACGAACTGCTGCTAGATGTAAGAGTCATCAAATATACTCGTTATATGCTCAGAAAAACCGAGTAGACTTGTTTTCTGCTGATTTTTAAAGCCTACCTTTTTGGGGATGTAACTCGTCTGAGACTGAAAATAACAATTTGGGCAAAAACGAATTTTCTCATCTTTACTGGTTAAGGGGTTAACAAGTTGTGTCTGTAAATTGTTTGAGAGAATGGTGAATGCTTATTTGGTCTATTACTTTGAGAAGAAAGGCCCAATTTCACCCTGGCAGTTTGGGTTTCGAAAAAATCATTCAACTATTGACCGTATATCTCTCTTGACCAGGGAAATTGAAACATCATTTGTACAGATGAAACAAGCTATCGATGTCTTTTTTGACTTGGCAAAAGCCTATGACACTACCTGGAGATATGGAGTTTTGAAACAGCTCTCTGGTTGTGGGATAGGTGGAAATATGTTAATATTTCTTCATTCCTTTTTAACTGACCGAAAGCTTCAAGTCCGTATTGGTGTCGAACATTGTCTTCTTTTATCAGGAAGAAGGAGTACCACAGGGAGTGTGATTAGCACCACACTGTTCAGTGTATCATTTAATGGGGTCATCTATCAGATTCCACTTGGAGTTAGAGATTCTGTGTTTGCTTATGACCATGTACTTTGTACATTGGGCACAACAGCAGTGGAGGTTGTCCAAAAGTTTCAGAAGGCGATCAGTTCTATACCTAGCTGGACTAGTAAACATGGTTTCATGTTTTCAGGACCAAAAATTACATCTTGCCATATGTAAATGAAGCAAAGATTTTAGGGGTCACCCTTGATGCTAAATTTACTTTTAGATCACATGACAAAACTTGCTCAAAAAGTGAAACATTCTTAAATTTACTTAAAGTTGTTTCATTATTTGATTTCATAACATGACTTTAAATTGTGGCTGGCCACACTTTTTTTTTTTTTTTTTTTTCATTTTTCTTTTAAAGAGTTTTTATACAGGGTATATATTGAATATTGTGGTTTTTAGAATGCATGTGGTGGCGAATGGGCTTTGCCGCCCTGCCGCTTGGCTTATGCCAGATTTTTAAACCTACCTACCTACTTTGTTGTCAGCTGTTATGTGGGAAAAAATTAATCACGAAAGGGTTAGGATTCCTACCTCCTCGCTCTCTAGTCCCTCTTATATTTATGGCAGGGCAGTATAATCCATACTACCTCTTCCATGGATCCTCACCTTGATGTGGTGAGGAGACTTTTGTGACTATTTGGCTCCTTGTACAAAGCTGTTGGCAGTATTTGCTTTTGGCTGTCATCCATGGCTGTAGGTCATGTTTGATAGTTCACACTAGTTATGCCAGAGATGATACGGCAAAATAAGCAAAAAAAATTTATTTAAGTAGATTATGATTATTTAAAGTACGTGATATTTGGGTTAGATGACAGTGACGTGATAAGGCAGCCTCTAAAAAGTCATTGGAAGAGCCAAGGATTTGGTTGGATTGGATAAAGTATCATTACCTCATCATTCATTTTAATATTGTAGCCACCTTGCTAGCTTTTGCAGGAAAAGTGAAATGTCTGAAAAAGTAAATACCACCTTTTGGAATTAGAGAAAAAATATCTAAATTGGTTATAGACTTGGGGAGCATTTCTTTATAGTTCTTCTTTAAGGTGAAAGTTTGCAGACATTGTGTAGCCTGTTGGATTGGCCTTTGCATGATCAGTGATTAAGATTTTAGTAAGTTTCTCTTAATTTATGACTGAAATTCATTATATATGATACCTCTTGTAAAGCATGTCATAGCTCCATATGCTTTTTTTCCTTTCAAATTAGATATTACAACCTGCTGAACCAACAATGTAAACAGTTATTTGAAAATAATTCAGGTACATTTCTCCCATTTTGATACTTCTTTTACTGTTTTGGATTCGGTTTTACGTCACGAACTCCCTTTTCTACTAAGGACTAGGACGGTTGCTTTCTTGCGAAGGACTTGTTTTGGCAGATTTAATCGTTACCCTGAGTGTATGCCCTTACTAACCTCAGTCCATGACGGGGCGCGAACCCTCGATAATACTTGCCAGCCCTTGCTCTTCTGCTGGCTAGTACAGTGGTAACGCTCTGGCTTCGCATTCACGAGGTCGGAAGATCGGTTCCCGTCCAAGACCGAGAGTTTAAGCTGTTTACTGGCAGGAACTGCTGTGGTTGGACACTACAGTGGGGGGTTGGGGTTTGCCCTGGCTGACGAATACCCATTGTATTGAAATGGAAATAAAGTTTGTTTTGTTTGTGCTTGGATTATAGGGGTTGTATTAATTCCCCCTCAACCATGTCTTTACCCAGTACAGTATATGAAAAAAAATTATTTTAGCTGAATTCTAACACTTTATTCTAATTCAATATTCTCTTTAAATTCTATTTTTTCTCATTATTGATTTTTCATCTCACAGATATGGACTCCGCAACAGCCTCTGGTATGAAACCCGAAGTTGTTGCCGAGCATATTGTTAGCTGCATAATTAGTGGGTATGAAGAACTAGTTTTGGCTCCCTTGACTCATCGTGTTGCCATCAACCTGCGGACACTAACACCGTCTCTCCTTTCTGCCATCATGAAGAACCGAGCTGCTAGGCAGAGGGAGGAGTATGTTTCCAAGGAAGATTAAAGTTTCTTTTTAATCAGTGGCCAGTATGCAGTAGATAATCGGAGTATATTTCATACTTCTTAAGAGCTAGAAAATCTCTTACATTTAAGTTTGATTATCTGTTCTAAATGTTATTCCTAACCACAAGTCAGTTTCATTACTATCAGTAGTCAGTATCCAGTAGGTGACCAAGTTGTCATTAAATTCAAACTTTAATTTTGTGTTCGTTTCATACTCTAGTTCTTGAAGCACTTTGCATTCAGAAGTTTGTATGTAACATTGTAAAGTTGTACTTCTTTCCACAGCAGATTATACCATGCTCAGTTGAACACGTTAGTCATTTTTTGCTGAGCTTACAGGTGGTCACAACTGTAACAAGTCAGGTAGCAGGGTTTCAATATACCCTCTCCGATCTTGCCTCATTTGCTCTTTGTGTTAAGATAAATTTTCTGGAGGAACAGGTTGCTCTTCTCTTCCTCTCAGTCACTCCCTCTTATGAGTTCACTTGTGAAATTTTTTTGCACTCAGCAAAAGTATATTCCTGTCAGTTGTTTCACCAAATGCAGGGAATATAAGGTGGCAATTCATTCTCCCCAAGCACTAGATCTTGCACATAAATATCTTATGATTGTTACATCTGCAATATAAATATATGTATATAAGTTTCATATTCCAATTGTAATTAAAAACCCTTTATGATCAGATAACATAAATGTATGCCCACTAAAAGGAGCTAAGAGGAATAGAATAGTTGAGGTATATGTTGGATTGTGGTGAATGCTTGTTCTTTGGCTCGGTCACCTCCCCTTACAAGGGGGAATGGGGCCATGTACATAGATTGAGAAACTAAGAAAGCGTGAATGCTGTCATTGTATGTATTCATAAAATTCAGTGCATTGAGCAGCAGTCATGGTTCCCCAAAACCTATATACTCAACCAACCCATCCCTTAATCCAACTCTTTCGTGAACACACTCCTACCACAATATTCATAACCTGCAAAATAAACAAGTTGGAGTCCTTTGGATCAGCAGTATATTCTTACATGCCACTTATCAGGAGCCTGGTTTCTCGCATGTGGGTTTTTATGAATGTTTTATTGCAATCGTCTTTTTTTTTATTTTTTTTTTTTAAGGTAATATCTGTGTTTAGCAGTATAAGAAAAATTCATATATATTGAAGAGCCACATGTTATATACATTACTTTACTGTGAAAATTACCAAATGTCTGCTTGGCTATCGCTGTGGGTACATGAAAGTCGAGCGCTTTCACCATTGTTATTCAACCCTTTGAATGATCCAGTAACTGCCTATTTAACTGTTTTGGATCTACAAAACATGTTTCCCCAAAACTTCAGTTTCTTGAGTATGAAATGCATACACAATGTTCTTTCCAATATTGATTAATTCTCTTTCATGATTGAGGTTGTGAGTAATAAATCATTATTACTCAGAATGCACATAATATTTCAAGCTTGCATGTGATAATTCGCAAAAGTATCATTCCAGATCAGAGAAATATTCAAAGGGTTTATGGGGGTTATCCATTGGATATCTACACAAATACTTGGTAGGAGCTTCCATGCTGTAATTAGTTAAAAGACCTGTCTACTGAACTCTATGATCTGAGCTCCATGTCTAATATATATAATAATTACTTACTCATGTTTCAGATGTGGAAAGGATTATGGTGGCATTTTACATATCCAAACCTCTGCCAGTTCAGCTAGTATACTTAAAAATTCTTCTAGGCAGTTATCTGCAAATACTCATCTTGCTTCCAAAGTATCAGAGCCATTTGCCTTCTTTTATGTTCCTTATTATTATAACATTCTTGATCCTGGGAAGGACTGTGGTCACCTTGAATATAGGCAATAGATATGCCTACAAACATTATGTACTAAAACCCACCTCAAAATTTTACAGACCAAGCAGAACTAAGCCCAAAAATAATCACTAGCTTCACAGCTACTACACCTTCAAACCTCTTACACCAAAAAACAAAGTCCTCAGAGTCAGAGACAATTTAAAATGAAAGGTACCAATATATACTGTAGCTAACACAAACCAACTTCATTCACTATACTACATGATAGAAAACCCACACACTCCAAGGAATGTTAAAAGATATACTAGTGAACGATGTTGCACACCAGTAGTATCATCTCATGCTCCTCACCCACCCCAATCCAGCCTGCAAAATCATATTCATATCCAGTAAACTCGCTGTTCCATCCAGCCCTTTAGTGACGCAAACGTATTCATGCATTGCCTCCTGACATCCATTGTTCCAAATCCTCCCTTCCTCTTGGGGACAGAATCCACCTGGCCAGGCTGCAATCTGGGTACCACTCAGTCCCTCTAAGCTATCAAAAGTGGCTTGATGACTTTGTTGATTATACCTTCCCAAGATGTACCCTGTCACCTCATACAATCAAACATATCGTGAAAAACTGGGCTGCTTACAACCAAATACACCAGAAACACCAACACAACATATATTTCCTTAGAGCTCTGTGGGAAAGCCCAGAATTGTCTGTGGTCTTCCTTATAGACTTGGGCTGTTCGACTAGGCTGGTTAGGGAAAGCCAACAACCTACAGTAACTTATCTTGAAGCTGTGCAAGTGATATTTCTGCTAAAGCTACTTTGCAAACTTAAATTTAATTATAATACAACCATGTATTGCCTAACGTCAAGGTTATGTTCCAAATTGAAGGACAGTAGGTGATTTGGACATTAGGTTATCGTATTTACAGAAGAGCATATGGATATTTCCAACGTACATCCCTAAATTACAGAATTAGAGCAGTTTTCCTTATATTTGAGGATTTATCTTTCCAACATATGCTACCACAATTCAGGAATATGAAAACACAGTTACCTAATAAAAATACTATATGGCACACACCATGAATAGAACTGCAGTCTTCAGATATCTATGTTGAGAGTTAGTTATGCTTAAGTGGCAGCAACCGCAAGCTGCTCTTTACACCCCGGCTTTCACAAATGCTTGTGACGCTGTTTTTGGCCAGCAAGTGTATTAGTCCACACTTTTGCTACAATATGTGTTCCAGAGGCTCTTATTTTGGCTTGCGAAGGGAGTTTGGACAATACACTGTGTACACTAGTATGTACACTCTGCTGTATAGTACGTAAAATTTTCTTAATCCTATTTTTTTTTTTTTTTTTTGCTTTTTTATGTTTTATGTATAATAGTAAGAACAGAAACCATACTATGAACTATTTTTTTATATTTAGCATTTTTCATTTTTATGTAAAACTTTTAAACTTACCTTGAATAGAACAAGTCTTCAAACATCAACATGAAGGATTAAGTGTGTATAGAGGCTGTTTTTTTAGCAATCACAAGCCAGTCTGTACACCTCTGCAATGGCTGGCAATCGGGAGAGTTAAAAGTGCTTGCGTGCAGGGTTCAGTCTTGATATTCCAGCTTCTCTGTGTGCTCAGGAGGATTTGCCTTGTACCCACTTATGTCTGGTATGCCCTGTAACCAATCAGGTTTATTTTTATTTGGCCTACAGTGCCGGTCGTATATATTTTCAGACATTGCATATGCTACGTTGCCTGATTTTTGGGTTACAGGAATGACTGCTCTCTTTTTGTACTTGTCATGCTGTGTAGAGTTAAGTATGCCCCATTACTGAGCCACTGATAATTGATGTTTAGTATGGAATTTTTGTTCTTTCCAAAGGACAATAGATAAGAGAAGTGAGGGTGGGTACTGTGTGAGCAAAACTTTGTTTGTTACTTTAATTGCAGATATGGGCTTCATCCTAGCTTTTTTTGGGGGGATATGGTTTGATTCTGGAGATAAAAATGTGACAATACAATCACGTCTGCTTTGCTATTAGTATAGAAATTCCACACATATATATATAGATGGCCCCATTTTCACTTGTAAGGGGGGTGGCTGAGCCATGAAACACATTCACCACAATGCACATATACCTCAACTGCTCATCATAGCTCCTTGGGTATAAAGGGTTGCTACATTTTCCCCCCTACCACCCAAAAGGTAGGCAGGCAAAGTTGTTCTACAATGAAGCCCAACAGCTGCAACTGGTTTATCCTCACTGATTCATCACATGGCGACTCCCCTCACACCCGTCCATCACAGTTCACTGAGCTAGCAGGCCCGAGAAATCCCTTTGGACCATGTCACCTTTAAAAATATATTCGTCCACTCATTCCTATCTCATGTGCACTCTTTTCCCTCTTCCACTGAAAACCCATGTGCATCCAATTCCATTTTCTCGCCATCCATCCATCTCATTCTAGGTCTTCCTTTTTGCCTAACTCCAAGCACCTCTGCACTCTCTTAACTATTCATTCCTCACTCATCTTTTCCATGTGTCCAAACCAATTCATTACTCTGATCTAACCTATCCGACGGCTTTCTTTCAACGCCCATTCTCTGTTTGATCTAATTTCTTACTCTACGTATTCTAGGTACACCAATTAATACTTCTCAAACACCTCCTGTCCATTATGTTCAAATTGTTTTCATTCTCTCTTGGATTCCATATCTGTGCTCCATACAGGGCTGTTGGCACAATCACATCTTCATGTGAGTATATCCTCTTTGCATTCATTCCCAAATACTTTTTTCTCATCACACTTTTCAACCCACCTTGGCATTTACTCACTTCCTACACCCTATGACTTACTTCCGATTCCACTCTTCCATTCCTTGATATGTGCCACCCCAGATACTGAAAACTCTGTTTCTTCAAGCAACTCCCTATTCACTTCTACATTTAATCTACCAACATTAACCTCTTCGTGCATCTCATGACATTACTTTTACGATATTCATCAGTAATTTCCTTCTTTCACACACCCTAAGAAACTGTCATCAAATAATTCAATTCATTTCTTGAAATAAATATTCAGTCCAAATAGCAATTTATTCAATTTCCACAGCCTTATGTACTCACCCACTTATTTCAAGCCTCTGTCTAATACCATTTCCTTTACTTCCCTTACCACTCCATCCATATACACATTAGCTTGATGTAACCCTACAATCACCTCAAACCAATCACTCATACCATTCCCAATTCTCACACATGCTCTACTATTCATGTAAAAATTCTTCACTGCATTCAACAATCTTCCACTTATTCCATACAATTGCAACACTTCATTGCCTTTCTATCAACCCTTTCATGCGCTTTCTCGAAGTCCGTAGCCCAAAAAGGGTACCTACCTTTCTCTAAACTTCTCACACACCTGTCTTACCACAAACACTTCATCCACACATCCTCTTCCTCTCCTGAACCCATGCTGTTCTTCCCCAATCAATCTCTCAGTACCTTTCCTACACTCAACAAACTAATTCATCTAAATGTACTACGCTTATACTTATCTCCTTTCCTTTCATAAAATGTAACTACATATGCACTCTTCCAATCAACTGGGACCCTCCTTTTCTTAAAGCACTTATTCAATAACCTAACCATCCATTCTACTTATGCCTCCTTACCTTTCTACAATCATTCTACATGACACCCATCTCTCCCTGGTGCATTACCGGCTTTCATTGCTGTCAGTGCCAAATGTGCCTCCTCTTTTGTTATTTCTATATCATTCTCATTACCCAACATTGACATTCTCCATTCATTTCCTACAGCCAAAGTTTCTGCCTCTCTTATCTTTCTCATTTAGCAGTTTCTTGAAATAAATATTCAGTCCATCTCTCTCTCACCTTTATTTCGACTACCAGCAATTGCCCATCTGCTCCTTTCACCCTCTCCTCCCTACCAGACTCACTTTCCTGCACTCTTTTATGAATTAAGTCCTAAACATTTTTATAAATACAACTGTGATATTTCTGGTAGTTGGATGAGCTGCTTTTAGGGTATTAGTGAATTAATTATAATTTATGGAGTTATTCTGTACAGTAATAGGTTAGTAAAAATAAACAGTACTTAGAATTGATATTATGAAGCACATTTATTTTATTTTTATTATGATTGTAAGACCAAAATGAGAAGAAAAAAAAACCTCATCGGGCCAGGGCACGAAGAAAACATAAAGAGAAAGAGAGATGGGGTGTTGTGACTTATCAGATGTGAAGGGATAATAAGAGTATTTTGCCTTGACTCAACCACTTCCCTTATACGGGGAAAATGGCTCATGTATATAGGTAAAGAATCTAGGTCTAAGATGATAATGCCTCTAGTTATCAAGAAATGATAGCAATGCGGCCATGTAATCCATGGTGCTGATTTGTTAGGCAGGCAAATATATTTTGGTGGAAAGAAGGCACTTCTATTGAAGTCTGTTGAAACCCCATCATCTCTATTGTCTTGTTTAGGCAACCTAGGAGAGAAACTGGTCGTGGTGTTACAGCATCCTTAGGTTTTAAAATGGGCTTAAAGTTTCCCTTAATCTATGCATTTGTTCTGGTCCTTCAGGCACAGGTGGACTTTATGAAAGTGAGTAGAGCATGTTCCTCCCTGAATTTCAAGGTTCAAACATGGAGTATGTGATCCTCCCTGCCCCAGTGGTCGTGCTCTTGGAATTCATGTCGGAGTAAAGAGTGTATCAGTACTTAATTGTGCATTGCAGGCTTCTGCTAAGTCAATATTATTCAAGCTGCAGCTCGCTATGCAAGCAATAACAATTCAATCATCAGGACATATGGTACTACCAGGACAGAGTTAATGAACTCAACCATCTATTCAATGTCACCAGAAAAAGGCAGATCTGGCCTGCCGAAAGGTCCCATTATCCTTCAAACTGTCAATAATCATGTCCACACAGATACTGTATATAAGAAATCAAAAGGAAGGAATGGCTTGAGTAGTACTTCTTACTCAATGTGCACACAATTTTGGGATAAATGTGGAGAAACAAATCTTCCAAGAAAAAACCAACACTGACCAACAGCAACCTTCACTTCAAAGCAAAGAAGCTCTCCATCAAATTTCCTGAAAGAGCCAACTCAGGACAACGCATCAGGGCTAATCCACTGATTCAACAGGCATTTGATAAAGAGAAGACATTGGCAATCTCAGGCATAAGTGAATCCCAGGAGTCAACATGGCAGGGGAGACTTGAACAAAATATAGCAAGGGTTTAAACCTGATAAGGAAGCTTGAGTAGTATATGGTCTGGAGAATATTGTAAACATTCACCAGCTTGGTAAAAATTCTAGGGAGGGAAAAGCATGACTAATGAAAGTATCCTTTGAAAGAGGGGACACATGTAGAGAAATATTAATGAGAAAAGAACACCTAAGAGACCTTCAAGAATCCAAGTGCTCATTAGACCACACAGGAAAAGATGGGAAGGATGAAAAACTTGTTGCAAGAATTTAGAAGTTTTATTGAGGGCAGATATGAAGAGAAGAATTTTTTTTTTTTTTTTTGTCGGAGCTCTTCCTGCCAAACGGGAGATAAAGAAGGTAATGACAGAAGATCAGGGGATACAACCAATTAAGATAGCTGTACACAAATGGTAATAGGGTATCTGGCAAGGGAGTAGTATTAAAGGATAGGATTCGCAACAGTAAGGCAGATATAGTAGCAGTTACAAAGACTAAGTTAAGTGAGGACATAAACAGTGTCACAGTTTTTCTTAAGGGTTTCAGAATATTAAGGGTTGAAAGATCTGAGAGAACTGGTTGAGGGATAGCTTTGCTCATAAGTGAAAGATTATAGGTTGAAGAAATAAACTTTATTACTGAAAATGAGTTCAAAGACTTTCTTGTTGCTCGCATAAATACCTGGTCAGAGAGCATTATAATAACTGTTGTCTATAACCCACCAAGGAACCAACATAGTCTAGAAGTTTATGAGGAAAGTCATATAGCTACCACTGAAGTCATAAACTCGGTTAACATTGCATGGGAGAGGAAATGTAGGATTTTGATTATGGGGTATTTAATCAGAGAGATCGACTGGATAAATCTTTGCCCACACAGTGGGGAGGACTCATTCAGGGCAAAATTCCTAGATTGCATACGATGGAATTTTCACACAAACTTACTGGAACCAACGAGGGCCACAGGTGGGGATGAGCCATTGTTGCTTCATCTAGTATTCACATAATGTATTTGATATTGAAAAAAAATTATTATGAACCACTAACTGGAAAGAGTAACCACTGTGTGTTGTTGATGGAGTATATCATCAAAGATGTTCTGCCTAAAAGTAGCAGCATTGAGAAGGACACAAGGAGGAAGTAGCCGAAAGGAGATTACATCAGAATTATTATTATTTTTTTTTTTTTGCATTTTTTTACTGGTGGACCTTACTTAACAATAAATATGTACAAGAAATGCACGACATCTTTTGTGAGGAATATGGGAAGATAGTAATTTGTTGCATACCTTCCACCAAAATTGAAGTTATTCATGCAAGAGATAAATGGTTCAATATTGAGTGTAAGAGAGCTAGGAAGTAGAGAGAAATGCTGGAAAAGGTATAGGAGGAGAAATGCATAAATGCATGGCAGACTTATGAAAGAGCAAGAAATTATTACCTAAATAAAAGAAGAGAGATTATGAAAGGGATATCATCAGGTAGGCTAAAGAAAATCCCAACTTTTCCACAGCTTTTTGAGAGGAAAACTGAAAGTCAAAGAACAAGTTTTAATGCTAGAGAGCATATGGAAGCATCACTGAGATGGATGAAATATCTGCAAAGAATCGAACAAGAAGTCTCAGTCAGTATTTATAGTTGAAAAAACCCTACCCCCTCAGATTGCAGAGATAGGAGATCGTGGGCCACTATTATAGAACATCATCTTTTCAACCACAGAGGTATGCAAGCGCTGATGGAATTAGATGCCAATAACACCACAGGTCCCGATGATATATCACCTTATGTACTTAAGAAATGCGCTAAATCAATATCGGTGGCATTATGTATTATAGTTGAAAAGTGGCTGGAATCTCAGAAGTTTTCAAGATGCTGGAAACAAGCGAACATGGTACCTATCTTCAAAAGTGGAAGGAGGGATACAGCATAGTTTGCAAAGTTATGGAGAAACTACCAATAAAAGACAGCTCTCTTCACTTGGATGTCTTCAAATTTTTGTCAGTGAGACAACATGGCTTCAGAGAAGGCAGATGAACAGTACAAACGTAGTAGAATTTTATGATGAAGTAAGCTGTCCTACAGGAAAGAGAGGGATGGGCTGATTGCATATTCCTAGATTTCCAGAAGGCATTCGATGTGGTCCCACACAGGAGACTTATTAAAAAGCTGCGAGAATGGGTGAAAATGTCTTGGATTGGAGAAAATATATACTCAGAAGGAAGGGAACAAGAGGGTTAGAGTTAGAGACTCAGCATCTGAATGGAGAAGGGTTAGGAGGGTTTCCACAGGGTTCAGTTTTAGGGCCACTTTTTTTTCTTGTGTATGTAAATGACCTACCAGAGTCTGTAAATTCATTCATGAATATGCAGATGATGCAAAGATTGTGAAGAAAGTACGAGACGAGATCAATGGTAGAGAACTTCATAAAGATTTAAATAGTATGCATGAGTGGTCAGAAAAATGGCTAATGAAATTCTATACTTCTAAATGTAAGGTAATGAGAATAAGTACAAGTGCAAGAAGTCCCAAGCTTGACTACTCAATGGTAGGAGCAGATATTGAAAAGACAGAGAATGAGAGAGATTTAGGAGTAAAAATACTGGCAAATTTGTCACTGAAAATGCATATAAATGGTATAGTTAGGGCAGCATATGTTTTCATAGCAAATGTAAGAGTAGCCTTCAGGCACATGGACAAGGAAATGCTCAGAAATATCTGTGTAACCTATATGAAGCCAAAGCTTGAATATGCAACCCCCTTTGGAATCCACACTTAAAAAAGTACATAGTTGAGCTGGAAAAAGTTCAAATACATACCACAAAACTGGTTTCAGAAATGCGCAATCTCAGTTATGAAGTGAGACTGGGAGAATTAGACTTACCAACACTCGAAGCTAGAAGATTGAGGGGGATATGGTGATGGTTTTTAAATTCCTTCATGTTAATGACAAAGTACATAGAGATCGATATTTGTATATGGCTGGCATTAGAACTAGAGATCATAGTTTGAAGATTCGTGAGACTTTGGAGGATGTAAGGAAGTACTTTTTTAGTGTAAGATTAGTTGATGATTGGAATTCGTTAAGCGAGGAGGCAGTCAACGCTAACTCTATCCATAGTTTTAAGGACAAGTATGATAAGGCTCACTAAGTACAAAAATGGAACCAACTGGGAAACAGGGAGTTACAAGCATGGGATTCTTTTCCGTAAGCACAATTACAGTTAGGTAATTACATCTACTCAATTTCTAAAGGTGGACTTTATGATGACTTTACACTAGCTCATGTTAGCACAAAGCGCGTGTCAGTAATAGCGTGTGCATTGCAGCCTTCAACTTGCAATGCGGACAACAATGTACATTATTTAGAGTAACTTGAAAGGTGGATAATGCATCAGCATAGCCATATTCCATATATATATATATATATATATATATATATATATATATATATATATATATATATATATATATATATATATATATATATATATATATATATATATATATATATATATATATACACACACCTTGTTCTCAAAATAATGCCTAGATAGGTTCTCAGAAGTGTCGGGTAAATGGAAAATCGCGTGAAAAAAAGTTATTTTCCATAAGAAACAATGATAAAGGGCATAGATTCGTTCCAAATCTTGCATGGACACACCATGCCAAGGATATAGGATAAGTAAAAAACATATTTTATTACTACATAGCAAAGCAGAAAGCCCTGTATCTATTTTTAAGAGTATACACTTTACACTTTACAGCTAGAAATTAACATACATTACTATACTTTACTCTATTATGCAGTGGGCAACAGTTATACAGTACACTGGGACATGCATGGTGGCAGTGAGCAAGTAACTTATGTGGTAGAAGAGGAGGAGGAGGATGCAGGAGAACGAACCTCTATCTGCAAATGTATACAAAGATAAAATAAGAATTATAAATAACCAAAGCAAGACTAAAAAACGAAAAATAAAATATTAATTTTGCAATGCCTAAATCTACCATATGACAGATTAAAAAAACTTAATCTACATTCTCTAGAGAGGCACAGAGTTAGGGGGGATAAGATTGAGGTGTATAAATGGTTTAAAGGGATTAAGAAGGGTGGCATTAATAAAGTTTTAAAAATTCATGATCACACCAGAACTCTTAATGGGTAATGGATTTAATCTTGATAAATGTAGGTTCAGAAGGGAAGTTGGTGAATATTGGCTTGGTAATACCGTAGAGTATTATTAGTAGGATAATAAATACCAATACCTTTTTTTTTTTTAATTTCTTTTTTTTAGGATGGGATAGGATAGGAGGGAAAAAAAAAGGGAGGTGATTAAGGAGATAAGGGAATTGGAGGGAAAAGCACGAAAATTTAATAAAGTAAGAGAGAAAAAAGAGAGGGGCAGACCCTCGTGCTAAGTTTTGATCTGGAATTCAGATTCTGAATTATATTACTTAGACACCTTCAAATGTAGATTAGATAGACATATGACAGAGGTAGGGTGGGTGTATATATAATGTATAATGATGATGATCTTTTCTTATCGTAATCCTCATTGTACTGGTGGAAGAAGCCTCCGGGGGCGCTTATTTACTATATATATGTATATATATATATATTTTTTTTTAATATAGTAAATAAGCGCCGAGGAGGCTTCTTCCACCAGTACAAAGAGGATTACGATAAGAAAAGATCATCATCATTATACATTATATGTACACCCACCCTATTGGGTAGAATAGAATGTTGGAGAGAGAGAGAGAGAGATCTTTAATTAACTCTTGTTCATTCAACCAAAACTACATTATTTATTGTAAAAATAATGGTTTAATTACAAATTCGTAATTATAATGATATTAATAATAATAATAATAATAATAATCTCCACAATCATCATCAAAGGAAAATTATTGTTAAAAATAATAATAATAATAATAACAATAATAATAATAATAATATGATCTAAGGAGAATTTTTGGTATAGACATCATGAGAGTAATGCAGAGGTATATTAAAACCCAGCAGAGTGCTGGATATTCATTACACATCTTTTATAATCCCTTCACATCTGACAGGTCATTACACTCTCCATCTGTTTCTCTTTACAGCCTGATAAAGGCTGTTTTATTTTATAATTTTTTTGGTCCATCCTAGTGTCACAAAAAAAAAAAAATGGGGGGGGGGCATTATTCGCGAATTCCGAATTTTGTACTATTATTTTTGGGGAGCGTTATTGCAATTTCGCATATAAAAAAATCGCGTATACAAGGAACAAGGTGTATATATATATATATATATATATATATATATATATATATATATATATATATATATATATATATATATATATATATATATATATATATATATATATATATATATATATATATATATATATATATATATATATATATATATATATATATATATATATATATATAATTTCCCTAAATAAGAAATCCTGCAGAGTATTGTGAGTAAAAAACTTATATTTGTAGTTAACGAGACTTTCCAAGATATTAATGGAAAAAATTGAGAACACTTTTGAGAGGGGAAAGCGGAGAAGCTGTCCTGTCCTGCCTTGAAGGAAATTTAGAAGAGTTGCCAGAGGTGAAGCCATCACATCACATTACTTAATTTTTTGTGTAAATTGGGGAGAGCTCTTACAGCAGTTTACCTGATCCTATGGTTCCATATATTGTTAAAATCAGTTTCCTTCCCATTTATATTAACTAGATAGTTAATTTGATAAACGAAATAATTGAATAAATAAATAAATACCAAAAATACACCTGTCAACAGTACTGAGTTAAGTTGCCAAGTAGCACAGCTGTCTAATTTTTTCTCTTCTTTTAGCTTTCTCTCTTATTATTTTTAATTTTGTATATGTTGAATTAAATGTAAAGTCTGATCCTGTGATAACATACCTCGGTTAGAAAGTGAGTTTATCAGTTAAGAAGAATATTCAGCAGAAACAGGTGGGTGTCTCCTCAGATACAAATTCAAATTTTCTTTCAAGAAGACGTTTGTTTTGCTTTTTTTTTTCCTCAAAGTACTAAAGTCAAATTTCTATTTAGAATGGGTGTTACCAAAAAAGATGTAAATTGAGTAACTAAATAGTACTTATATGAAGATATATTAATTTTGTGTGAAGCTTAAATAAAAGCTTTTCTTACTTTTTTTCCTTTTCTCTGTCTTTTCTTCTTCTTTTGTATATTCTGTGAAAGGGAAAACATGAAAATGAGAAATATTGATGAGGAAAAAAAGTCTAAAAGACCTTCAAGAATTCAAAGCGTTTATTAGACGATACAGAACACAGGAAGAGATGGGAAAGATAAAAAACTTGTTACAAGATGCAAGAAGGTTAAATGAGGAAAGAAATTAAGAAGAGAAGAAAAAATTTCATTTCAGAGTTCTTCCAGACAATGGGGTGATAAAGAAGATAATGACAGAAGATCAGGAGATGGGACCTCATTAAGATTGTTATACACAAATGCTGATGGATTAGCTGGTAAGGGAGTAGAATTAAAAGATAGGATTCACAACAGTAAGGCAGATATAGTAGCAGTTACAGAGACTAAGTTGAGTGAGGACGTAAACAGCATCACAGTTTTTCCTAAGGGCTTCAGAATATTAAGGGTTGAAAGATCTGAGAGGACTGGTGGAGGGATAGCACTGCTCATAAGTGAAAGGTTTCAGGTTGAAGGAATACACTTGGCTATAGAAAGTAAGTTCAAGGAATTTCTTGTTGCTCGCATAAATACTGGGTCAGAGAGTATTATAATAACTGTCATATATAACCCACCAAGGAACCAACATAGGCTAGAAGTTTATGAGGAAAGTCGTATAGGTACTATTAAAGTCATAAACTTAGTTGTTAACGTGGCACGGGAGAGGAAATGTAGGATTTTGATTATGGGAGATTTTAATCATAAAGAGATAGATTGGATAAATCTTGACCCACACAGTGGTGAAGACTCATTCGGGGCAAGATTCCTAGAATGCGTACAAGGGAATTTCCTACACCAACATGTAATGGAACCAACAAGGGCCAGGGTTGGGGATGAGCCATCACTACTTGATCTAGTATTCACAGATAACGTGTTGGATATTGAAAAAATTGAGTATGAACCACCAATTGGAATGAGTGACCACTGTGTGTTGTAGATGGAGTATATCATTGAAGAAATTCTGCCTGAAAGTAGAGGCACTGAGGACATGAGGAGGAACTATCCGAAAGGAGATTACATCAAAATGAATGAGCTTTTTGCAGTTATTGACTGGAGAACCTTATTTTACAACAAATCTATACAAGAAATGTACGACATCATTTGTGGGAAATATGGCAAGAAAGTAGATTGTTGCATACCTGTCACCAAAGTAGGTGTAATTCATGCTAGAGAGAAATGGTTCGATAATGAGTGTAAAAGCGCTAAGGAGTGGAGAGACAAATGCTGGGAAAAGTATAGGAGGAGAAAAAACATAAATGCCTGGCAAACCTACAAAAGAGCAAGAAATGATTACCTAAGTAAAAGAGGAGAGGCAGAGAGAGACTATGAAAGGGACATCAGCAGGAAGGCTAAAGAAAATCCCAAGCTTTTCCACAGCTTTATCAGAGGAAAACTGAAGGTAAAAGAACATATTTTAAGGCTTAAGAGAGTGGATGGAAGCATCACTGAGATGGATGAAGAGATCTGCAAAGAACTGAACAAGGAGTTTCAGTCTGTATTTACCGTAGAAAATACCCCACCCCCTCAGATTGCAGAGACAGAAGCTCATGGGTCGGTATTAGAGAACATCAACCATTCAGCTACAGAGATATGCAGAACGCTGATGGATTTAGATATCCATAAAGCTACAGGTCCTGATGATATATCCCCTCATGTACTTAAAAAATGCACACTCTCAAAATCAGTGGCACTATGTATCATATTTAAAAAGTCTTTGGAGTCGGGGGAGATTCCAAGATGCTGGAAACAGCAAATGTGATATCTATCTTCTAAAAGGGAAGGAGGGATATTGCTCTAAACTACAGACCAGTTTCCTTGACCAGCATAGTTTGCAAAGTTATGGAGAAACTACTAAGGAAACATATCTCTCTTCACTTGGAATCCTTCAACTTTTTGTCAGTGAGACAACATGGCTTCAGAAAAAATAGATCAACAGTAACAAACTTATTAGAATTTTATGATGAGGTATACCGAATCTTACAGGAAAGAGAGGGCTGGCAGATTGCATATTCCTAGACTTCCAGAAAGTATTTGACACTGTCCCACATGGGAGACTTATAAGGAAGCTGCAAGCAATGGCTAGAATAGGTGGAAATGTCTTAGAGTGGATAAAAACTTACTTAGAAGGAAGGGAACAGAGGGTTAGAGTAAGACACTCAGGGTCTGAATGGAGAAGAGTTAATAGTGGAGTTCCACAGGGTTCAGTTTTAGGGCCAATTTTGTTCCTTGTATATGTAAATGACCTACCAGAGTCTGTAAATTCATTCATGAATATGTTTGCAGATGATGCAAAGATTGTGAAGAAAGTAAGAATCGAGAACAACGGTACAGAACATCAGGAAGATCTAAATAGTCTGCATGAGTGGCCAGAAAAGTGGCTAATGAAATTCAATACTTTAAAATGTAAGGTAATGAGAATGGGTACAAGTACAAGAAGGCCCAAGCTTGACTATTCGGTTGCATGAGTACAACTTCAAAAGACAGAGAATGAGAGAGATCTAGGAGTAAACATACTGGCAGATTTATCTCCAGAAATGCATATAAATGGCATAGTAAAGGCAGCATATGCTTTCTTATCAAATGTAAGGTAGCCTTCAGGCACATGGACAAGGGAATGTTCAGAAATATTTATGTAGCCTATGTGAGGCCAAAACTTGAATATGCAGCCACCTTTTGGAAACCACGCTTAAAAAAGCACGTAGCTAAGGTTGAAAAAGTTAAAAGACATGCCACGAAACTGGTGCCAGAAATACGTAATCTCAGTTATGATGAGAGGCTGAGGGAATAGGACTTACCGTCACTCAAAACTAGAAGATTGAGGGGGGATATGGTGACAGTCTCTGAATTCCTTCATGGTTATGATAGAGTGGATAGGGGTCGATATTTTGATATGGCTGGCTCTAGAACTAGAGGTCATAGTTTGAAGCTTCATAAGAAAATTTCTTTGCAGGATGAAAGGAAATACTTTTTCAGTGTAAGAGTAGTTGATAATTGGAATTGGCTAAGCGAGGAGGTAGTTAATGCTATCTCAATCCATAGTTTTAAGGACAGGTATGATAAGTATCACTAACTATAAAATGGAACCAATGAGGAGACGGGAAGATACGAGCTTTGGGCTCAACAGTAACAAACTTATTAGAATTTTATGATGAGGTAAGCCGAATCTTACAGGAAAGAGAGGGCTGGGCAGATTGCATATTCCTAGACTTTCAGAAAGCGTTTGATACTGCTCCACATGGGAGACTTATTAGGAAGCTGCAAGCAATGGCTAGAATAGGTGGAAATGCCTTGGAATGGATAAAAACTTACTTAGAAGGAAGGGAACAGAGGGTTAGAGTAAGACACTCAGTGTCTGAATGGAGAAGAGTTAGTAGTGGAGTTCCACAGGATTCAGTTTTAGGGCCACTTTTGTTCCTTGTATATGTAAATGACCTACCAGAGTCTGTAAATTCATTCATGAATATGTTTGCAGATGATGCAAAGATTGTGAAAAAAGTAAAAAACGAGAACAATGGTAGAGAACTTCAGGAGGATCTAAATAATCTGCATGAGTGGTCAGAAAAGTGGCTAATGAAATTCAATACTTCAAAATGTAAGGTAATGAGAATGGGTACAAGTGCAAGAAGGCCCAAGCTTGACTACTCGGTGGCTGGAGTACAACTTCAAGAGACAGAAAATGAGAGAGATCTAGGAGTAAACATACTGGCAGATTTGTCTCCAGAAATACATATAAATGGCATAGTAAGGGCAGCATATGCATTCTTATCAAATGTAAGGGTAGCCTTCAGGCACATGGACAAGGAAATGTTCAGAAATATTTATGTAACCTATGTGAGGCCAAAACTCGAATATGCAGCCCCCTTTTGGAATCCGCACTTGAAAAAGCACATAGCTAAGCTTGAAAAAGTTCAAAGACATGCCACGAAACTGGTGCCAGAAATACGCAATCTCAGTTATGATGAGAGGCTGAGGGAATTAGACTTACCATCACTCGAAGCTAGAAGAGTGAGGGGGGATATGGTGACAGTCTTTAAATTCCTTCATGGTTATGATAGAGTGGATAGGGATCGATATTTTGATATGGCTGGCTCTAGAACTAGAGGTCATAGTTTGAAGCTTCGTAAGAAAACTTCTTTGCAGGATGTAAGAAAATACTTTTTCAGTGTAAGAGTAGTTGATAATTGGAATTGGCTAAGCGAGGAGGTAGTTAATGCTACCTCAATCCATAGTTTTAAGGACAGGTATGACAAGTATCACTAAGTATAAAATGGAACCGATGAGGAGACGGGAAGATACGAGCTTTGGGCTCTTTCCCGTAAACACAATTAGGTAATCACAATTAGGTAATCACATATATATATATATATATATATATATATATATATATATATATATATATATATATATATATATATATATATATATATATATATATATATATTTATATATATATATATTATTATTTATTTTTTTTATTTATTCCTTTTTTATTTTTATTTTTTTTTTCAACCCTGAAAAGTAGTCCACGTAAAAGTTACTATGAATAATGTGCATGCGGTATTTCTACACACTGTCTATGATCACATATGAAGTAATTTCCCTAAGCTAAGATGAAATGAGTGAGAATTTGGATTGTCTTCCCAAACCTTAACGAATTATCCTTGACGAATCCCAGAAAATCAAACGCATTAGTTAGCCAATGTAATTGTACATGCCATCATATTTCTCATGTAAATAGAATTACTTAAAATATAAGAAATGACTATATCATGAGAGAAGGTATGAGGAATATTGGGGAAAATATTTTGAAGAGATTTAGGAAAATTTTCTCAGCTAGTACGACTAGAAACAGCTTCCAACTGAGAAGGAAAACAAAATGAAATGGGTTATACAGTTTTCCCCCATGGCGTGTATTTTCTCTGTCGTCAGATAGGGAGTCATAAATATATAGTATATTTCGGTACGAGTGTCATATTTTAAACAAAGCGGTCCTTTAGCAATAGCATTAATGGAATATTGGTGTTGTATTGGTTTCCTCTGTACGGTTTAGGCAGGATCTTGGAATTGACGAGGCTTATGTCTTGCTGCTCTTGCACTTGACAAAATACCATTTGATCTCATTGGCACTGGACAAAATACCATTGGGTCTGTTTTTCCATCATAATGAGGACCAACAAAGTATATATTTACTTCCACACCCTAAGCGAGTTGATAATGCATTTCGGGAGTTGAGCTTCATCATAACCACTGATCAAGTTCGGTTACATTTGGTTATGATAAGCAGTTGTAACGTTTACTCCCGCATGTGATACGAAAACAAAAACGTTTTTAATTATATTATATGTAGACGAGTGTTGTAGATAGTGTAATAAATGTAAAATGTGGGGTTCTATCACAAAATCCATTCAATCCTGACAGAAATTACTCAAAACCTATGATTTCTCACAGTAAAAAACGTCATAAACGCATTTAATTGTTCAAATCATGATTGATATTATTGTCATTATATAGTTTTTTATGCATTTTCAAGGATGTTGAAATTAATTTCCTTCTAAAAGTTGAAAGCATCTTGGTTGGGTTGGTGTTGAGGTTATGGGCTAAATGAGTCATTTTGTTATGTAGTGTTAAGTTACGTGAAAATAATTAGAATTTTACTTATTCAGTCATTTACAAGTATAATGATTGATTTTGTCACTTAGATATTGGTCTTTATCTAGCTCAACAGTAGAATGTGTGAGTTAGAAAATAAACTAATGTGGGTTATAAGGGCCTCTGACCAAAAATTGTTTTTGATATATATATATATATATATATATATATATATATATATATATATATATATATATATATATATATATATATATATATATATATATATAGACACTCCCCAGCTTAGGAACGAGTTAGGTTCCAGAAGTCCGTTTATAAATAGAATTGTTCATAAGTTGTGCATAGATAAAAAAAAGTACTGTACAGTACATACATAACCAGTAGTGTACAGTACTTGGACTATATACACTTAACTTTTACGTATGAATTAAATATACAGTAATAATAATGCAATAATACAGTACTGTACAATAATACACACATTAGTATCAGTGAATGTTCGTAACTTGGTTGTCCGTAAGTATGGGAGCTTATATATATATATATATATATATATATATATATATATATATATATATATATATATATATATATATATATATATATATTATATATATATATATATATATATATATATATATATATATATATATATATATACACAAAGTTTTGGTGAATATATATATGATTTTTAATGCTTATGTTTTGTAATTATTTTTTCTCCACAGGCAATCGGGGAAATACTTAAGTGATTTTTTTAATGAACAAATGACCATGTAGCAATTTCAGTATAGACAGATTGATGGACTAGTTTTGAATTACAAAAGATCTAGTGATCTATAATAGTATAAATCATGAAATATTGTAACTAAATAAAGTTCCTAAAAACAGATGGAACCTCTCCCTGTGATTTCTGGGCGAAATAAACCACATGTTTGCAGCATTTGTCATAAATCATTTACCCTGAAAGAAAATTTAAAACAGCATTATGTTATTCACAGTGATGAAAAACCACATGTGTGTCATCTATGTGACAAGTCATTTTCGCAAAAAGGACATTTAAAGAGACATTTATTGCTCCATACAGGAGAAAAACCATACGAATGTCTTATGTGTAATAAGCCCTTTTTAACTAAGGGGGAATTGAACAGGCATACATTAACTCACAGTGATAATAAACCGTTTGTGTGCGATGTATGCAGCAAATCCTTTTGTTCCAGGGGTGAGTTAAATAGACACTCATTATCTCATGGGGAAAAACTCCACATTTGCAAACTTTGTAGTAAAAGCTTCTTTACAAAAGGTGAGTTAAACAGGCACATAATATTCCACAGTGGTGAAAAACGACATGTTTGCAGTTTCTGCAGTAAGTCCTTCTTTTCCAAAGGAGGGTTGGATAGACATATACTCTTTCATACAGGAGAAAAACCATATATTTGTGATATATGTAACAAATCCTTTTTTTCAAAAGTAGAGTTGGATAGACATTCTTTAGCTCACAGTGGTGAAAAACCTCATGTTTGTAATATTTGTAAAAAAGCATTTATTTTAAAAGGAGATCTGAACAGACATTTTTTAAGCCATAGTACAGAAAAGCTCCATGTTTGTAGCATATGCAACAAATCCTTTAAAAGAAAAGATAAATTGAAGAGTCATGGTTTAGTTCATCTTGAAAAAAACGATGGTAGTCCTGAGGCAGGTGATGAGTGTTCCGATCCAAGAGGTATCGAAATCAAACTTGAACCTCATGTTATTATTGAAGAGACAAATGACGGTGATTATGAAGATGGAGTGTTTCATTGCATGAAGAAGGAAGGAGGTAAATATTTAAAAATGGAGGATAGAAATGCTGGAATATATATGAACGTGAAGAAAGAACCAGACACTGAGTTCTAATTAGTTTATATTAATATCAGAAAGATATATTGTACAACTTTTACATGTAACCTTTTATTTTGATTGATGATTCCTGTAGTAGTCTTGATATTGTACTGATTTTATACCTGTACGTTGTTTTGTTTTTGTTTTTGCCTAAATGTCTTGCAGTTGTTTATGTTAACATTTGTAAACTTATCAATTGTTATATATTGTTAATAAGTTCTGTAGTTGAATTTGTATTCTAACATTTCTAGAAATATATAAATATGCAGAATTAAGTTTTGTTCAAGAATCCTGTTTCAGTATTTTAAAGAAGATCTGTTGTTTATATAATATATAAAAATTTTATCATATAAATAACATTCTTAATTAGTGTAGTTTTTTGGTGGTCATTTGGTTTTAATTCTCTGATCCTACACATTTTTACTAGAGATGTGTTCTTTACCTGAAAAGTTCTCCAAGTGACCAGCCCACAGACAATATAGCTTTGAAGTACCAATAGTACCTTAATTGCTATGTTTTATGATGTACTGTACTATTTTCCCCTAAAATATGTTGTAAACTAAGGACAATATTTCAGTCAAGCAAGCCTTCAAAGAAAGTTTTGGAGGTAGTTGAATTTTTCCTGTAGCTAGTCTTAAAAGACAGGAAATATGGTGTTACATACTGAAGACCTCAGTACTTAGATTCTCTGTCTTATTTCTATGCATTTTGTCAATAATTCCAGCAGCTTTCTCTTTGTGTCAGTATATAAAATTTCTTATACTGTGATATTATATAGATCATTGTAAGCTGAAAGTTTTACATATGATTATAACGATCTATGAAATAAAATACTGTACATAGAATAAGTACAGAAATAATGGCCTGAGGATGATGTTATAAGAAATTGAAAGTCCCAGCCTTGTATTGCTCATTGTAAGCAAAACCTCTCTTTAAAGATTTCTATTTGATCTTAATGGTGTTTTGGCATATGGAAAATGAAAATAAATAAATTAAAATGAGAATATGAATGCACTTATATATAATTAAGCATGTGAGGAAACGTATATATGTCAGTCATATAAATATTTTCAAAAGTGCGGAACTGAATATGGTTAAGCCTGAATATTTCAGCTGATTTCTTACTTAGAATCTTATCTTCTTATTAATGAAACATACATATATGCCTAACATATAACTATATTCTGTATAAATTGTATCTCTGTTTGATTTTGCTAGCATGGGATCTATTTATAGATTTTTGTTTTGAAGCATGATACCATTCCTTGACAAATCTTGCAGGATACAGCAACATTGTCAAAATAATTTAGGTAGCAGGACTCGTAATAACTTTCCTACCCTCACTTTGATAATGCGCATTGTGCAAGAAAAGAAAAGCACGTCAAAGCAATCACCAACTCTTTTCTCCCTTTACCTTTTAATTTTAAAATTTTGTCACTTATGGTAGTTTCTGTATACAGTATATGCAATTTAGATTAAAAAAAAACTGTTTTCATTAGTAACAACAGAGAGTTTAGTTAATGATAAAAACATATTTTACTGATCAACTCATTTTTGCCATACATATTCAAGATACTATTTACAGTTTCTTTATCAGAAGAGATACTGTACTTAAGGCATAGTGTCTTGCAGTCTTGATTAAAATTACATCACTATCCAGTGCTACCATAAATACAGGTGTCCTGGTTTGTGATTTTTAATTTGTTCCTATTAGTGTTATCTAATTTAATGATATTGTTAGCTGGGTTTTTAAGCAATAATATGTTCCCATTCAGTCTAATATTTCTACAATCAAAATTCATTCCATCGTTATAGTCATGAATTACGTTATATTTTGTTCTTATATGAAATCATTTACATTCTAAAAGTTCATAAGTTGTATGTGTCTTTTCATTGAGCACAGAATACTTTGTATGCAATGCAGTATCGTTCCATGAGAGACAGAGAGGTGAGACACTTTACTAAATTAACTGATGCATTCACAGAGAGAGAGAGAGAGAGAAAAAAAATTAAATTGAAGAACAAGAATGAGATTTAAAATTATTTTAAACCAAATGTTAGAAATGTATTTGATGGATTTAGAAGGTATGTGTCAAGTCAGTTATGCAAAGATACTTGTTTGAGGATGAAAATTTAGCTTTAGCTGGGTTGAATTGTCATGTTGGTATTGGCAAATGAATACTTATATACATCTGTTATGATCCTCTCACATTTCTTTTATTATGTAACTGAAGGTGTTTTATATAAAGAATATTTCAGTAAAGGGGTATATAATATAAATAAGAGCTTCTTAATGAAGTTTCAATAGTCATAAAGATTAATACAGTACTTATGTTGGGGATGCAAGACAAAAATCCATTACCTTTGTAACTATTTATTTCTTACTTATAACTCCTTGCATGAATAAATGCGATACAAGACTTTTTACATTTTGCTCAATTGAATTTAGGTATGAAGAACATGTACCTGAGAAGTGCCACTGCAAGCATACAATAGCATCTAAGCTGCAAGTATGACTTTTAAAACCTATGTACCAACAAACTTGAAACCTAGACACTTATAAACGCTGACAGGGAGAGGGTCTATACACAAGATTTTTCATATTTAGACAACCTTTACAGGGTTGATGTTAACCTTACTCTAACCCTCTGTTCCCTTCCTTCTAAGTAAGTTTTTATCCATTCCAAGACATTTCCACCTATTGTAGCCATTGCTTGCAGCTTCCTAATATGTCTTCCATGTGGAACAGTGTCAAATGCTTTCTGGAAATCTAGGAATATGCAATCTGCCCAGCCCTCTCTTTCCTGTGAGATTCGGCTTACCTCATCATAAAATTCTAATAAGTTTGTTACTGTTGATATACCTTCTCTGAAGCCATGTTGCCTCCCTGAAAAAAAGTTGAAGGATTCCAAGAGAAGAGAAATATGTTGCCTTAGTACTTTCTCCATAACTTTGCAAACTAGGCTGGTGAAGGAAACTGGTCTATAGTTCAGAGCGGTATCCCTCCTTCCCTTTTTCGAAGATATGTGTTTGTGTATGTGTGTGATTACCTAATTGTGTTTACGGGAAAGAGCCCAAAACTCGTATCTTCCCGTCTCCTGATCGGTTCCATTTTATACTTAGTGATACTTATCATACCTGTCCTTAAAACTATGGATTGAGATAGCATTAACTACCTCCTCGCTTAGCCAATTCCAATTATCAACTACTACACGGAAAAAGTATTTCCTTACATCGTGCAAAGATGTTTTCTTTCGAAGCTTCAAACTTTGACCTCTAGTTCTAGAGCCAGCCATATCAAAACATCGATCCCTATCCACTCTATCATAACCATGAAGGAATTTTAAGACTGTCACTATATTCCCCCTCAATCTTCTAGCTTCGAGTGATGGTAAGTCTAATTCCCTCAGCCTCTCATCATAACTGAGATTACGTATTTCTGGCACCAGTTTCGTGGTATGTCTTTGAATTTTTTCAAGCTTAGCTATGTGCTTTTTCAAGTGCGGATTCCAAAAGGGGGCTGCATATTTGAGTTTTGGCCTCACATAGGTTACATAAATATTTCTGAACATTTCCTTGTCCATGTGCCTGAAGGCTACCCTTACATTTGATAAAAATGTATATGCTGCCTTTTCTATGCCATTTATATGTATTTCTGGAGACAAATCTGCTAGTATGTTTACTCCTAGATCTCTCTCATTTTCTGTCTCTTGAAGTTGTACTTCAGCCACCGAATAGTCAAGCTTGGGCCTTCTTGCACTTGTACCCATTCTCATTACCTTACATTTTGAAGTATTGAATTTCATTAGCCACTTTTCTGACCACTCGTGCAGACTATTTAGATCTTCCTGAAGTTCTCTACCATTATTCTCGTTTCCTTCTTTCTTCACAATCTTTGCATCATCTGCAAACATATTCATGAATGAATTTACAGACACTGGTACGTCATTTACCTATACAAGGAACAAAAGTGGCCCTAAAACTGAACCCTTTGGAACTCCACTACTAACTCTTCTCCATTCAGACACTGAGTGTCTTACTCTAACCCTCTGTTCCCTTCCTTCTAAGTAAGTTTTTATCCATTCCAAAACATTTCCACCTATTCTAGCCATTGAGTGCAGCTTCCTAATAAGTCTCCCATGTGGAACAGTGTCAAACGCTTTCTGGAAGTCTAGGAATATGCAATCTGCCCAGCCCTCTCTTTCCTGTAAGATTTGGCTTACCTCATCATAAAATTCTAATAAGTTTGTTACTGTTGATCTACCTTCTCTGAAGCCATGTTGCCTCACTGACAAAAGGTTGAAGGATTCCAAGTGAAGAGAGATATGTTTCCTTAGTAGTTTCTCCATAACTTTGCAAACTATGCTGGTCAAGGAAACTGGTCTATAGTTCAGAGCCGTATCCCTCCTTCCCCTTTTGAAGATAGGTATCACATTTGCTTGTTTCCAGCATCTTGGAATCTCCCCCGACTCCAGTGACTCCTTAAATATGATACTTAGTGCCACTGATATTGTGTTTGCGCATTTTTTAAGCACATGAAGGGATATGTCATCAGGACCTGTAGCTTTATGAACATCTAAATCCATCAGCGCTTTGCATACCTCTGTGGCTGTAAGGTTGATGTTTTCTAATACCGGCCCTTGAGCTTCTATCACTGCAATCTGAGGGGGTGGGGTATTTTCTACTGTAAATACTGACTGAAACTCCTTGTTCAATTCTTTGCAGATCTCTTCATCCGTCTCAGTGATGCTTCCATCCGCTCTCTTTAGCCTTAAAACCTGTTCTTTTACCTTCAGTTTTCCTCTGATAAAGCTGTGGAAAAGCTTGGGATTTGCTTTAGCCTTCCTGGTGATGTCCCTCTCATAATCTCTCTCTGCCTCTCTCCTTTTACTTAGGTAGTCATTTCTTGCTCTTTTGTAGGTTTGCCAGGCATTTATGTTTTTTTCTCCTCCTATACCTTTTCCAGCATTTGTCTCTCCACTCCTTAACTCTTTTACACCCATTATCGAACCATTTCTCTCTGGCATGAATTACACCTACTTTGGTGACAGGTATGCAACAATCTACTATCTTCCCATATTTCTCACAAAAGATGTCATACATTTCTTGTACAGATTTGTTGTAAAATAAGGTTCTCCAGTCAATAACTGCAAAAAGCTCATTCATTTTGATGTAATCTCCTTTCGGATAGTTCCTCCTCATGTCCTCAGTGCCTCTACTCTCAGGAAGAATATCTTCAATGATATACCCCATCAACAACACACAGTGGTCACTCTTTCCAATTGGTGGTTCATACTCAATATTTTCAATATCCAACACATTATCTGTGAATACTAGATCAAGTAGTGATTGCTCATCCCCACCCCTGGCCCTTGTTGGTTCCATTACATGTTGGTGTAGGAAATTCCCTTGTACGCAATCTAGGAATCTTGCCCCGAATGAGTCCTCACCACTGTGTGGGTCAAGATTTATCCAATCTATCTCTTTATGATTAAAGTCTCCCATAATCAAAATGTGTGATTACCTAATTGTGACTACCTAATTTTGTTTACGGGAAAGAGCCCAAAACTCGTATCTTCCCGTCTCCTGATCAGTTCCATTTTATACCTAGTGATACTTATCATACCTGTCCTTAAAACTATGGATTGAGATAGCATTAACTACCTCCTCGCTTAGCCAATTCCAGTTATCAACTACTCTTACACTGAAAAAGTATTTCCTTACATCCTGCAAAGAAGTTCTCTTACGAAGCCTCAAACTATGACTTCTAGTTGTAGAGCCAGCCATATCAAAACATCGATACCTATCCACTCTATCATAACCATGAAGGAATTTAAAGACTGTCACCATATCCCCCCTCAATCTTATAGCTTCGAGTGATGGTAAGTCTAATTCTCTCAGCCTCTCATTATAACTGAGATTACGTATTTCTGGCATCAGTTTTGTGGTATGTCTTTGAACTTTTGCAAGCTTAGCTATGTGCTTTTTCAAGTGCGGATTCCAAACGGGGGCTGCATATTCGAGTTTTGGGCTCACATAGGTTACATAAATATTTCTGAACATGTCCTTGTCCATGTGCCTGAAGGCTACCCTTACATTTGATAAGAATTTATATGCTGCCTTTTCTGTGCCATTTATATGTATTTCTGGAGACAAATCTGCTAGTATGTTTACTCCTAGATCTCTCTCATTTTCTGTCTCTTGAAGTTGTACTTCAGCCACCGAGTAGTCAAGCTTGGCCCTTCTTGCACTTGTACCCATTCTCATTACCTTACAATTTGAAGTATTGAATTTCATTAGCCAATTTTCTGACCACTCGTGCAGACTATTTAGATCTTCCTGAAGTTCTCTACCATTGTTTTCGTTTTCTTCTTTCTTCACAATCTTTGCATCATCTGCAAACATATTCATGAATGAATTTACAGACTCTGGTAGGTCATTTACTTATACAAGGAACAAAAGTGGCCCTAAACCTGAACCCTGTGGAACTCCACTACTAACTCTTCTCCATTCAGACACTGAGTGTCTTTCTCTAACCCTCTGTTCTCTTCCTTTTAAGTAAGTTTTTATCCATTTCAAGACATTTCCACCTATTGTAGTCATTGCTTGCAACTTCCTAATAAGTCACCCATGTGGAACAGTGTCAATCGCTTTCTGGAAATCTTGGAATATGCAATCTGCCCAGCCCTCTCATTCCTGTGAGATTCGGCTTACCTCATCATAAAATTCTAATAAGTTTGTTACTGTTCATCTACTTTCTCTGAAGCCATGTTGCGTCACTGACAAAAAGTTGAAGGATTCCAAGTGAAGAGAGATATGTTTCCTTAGTAGTTTCTCCATAACTTTGCAAACTATGCTGGTGAAGGAAACTGGTCTATAGTTCAGAGCCGTATCCCTCCTTCCCTTTTTGAAGATAGGTATGTGTGTGTGTGTGTGATTACCTAATTGTGTTTACGGGAAAGAGCCCAAAACTCGTATCTTCCCGTTTCCTGATAGGTTCCATTTTCTACTTAGTGATACTTATCATACCTGTCCTTAAAACTATGGATTGAGATAGCATTAACTACCTCCTCGCTTAGCCAATTCCAATTATCAACTACTCTTACACTGCAAAAGTGTTTCCTTACATCCTGCAAAGAAGTTTTCTTACGAAGCTTCAAACTATGACCTCTACTTCTAGAGCCAGCCATATCAAAACATCGATACCTATCCACTCTATCATAACCATGAAGGAATTTACAGACTGTCACCATATCCCCCCTCAATCTTCTAGCTTCGAGTGATGGTAAGTCTAATTCCCTTAGCCTCTCATCATAACTGAGATTACGTATTTCTGGCACCAGTTTCGTGGTATGTCTTTGAACTTTTTCAAGCTTAGCTATGTGCTTTTTCAAGTGCGGATTCCAAAAGGGGGCTGCATATTCGAGTTTTGGCCTCACATAGGTTACATAAATATTTCTGAACATTTCCTTGTCCATGTGCCTGAAGGCTACCCTTACCTTTGATAAGAAGGCATATGCTGCCCTTACTATGCCATTTATATGTATTTCTGGAGACAAATCTGCTAGTATGTTTACTCCTAGATCTCTCTCATTTTCTGTCTCTTGAAGTTGTACTCCAGCCACCGAGTAGTTAAGCTTAGGCCTTCTTGCACTTGTACCCATTCTTATTACCTTACATTTTGAAACATTGAATTTCATTAGCCACTTTTCTGACTACTCATGCAGACTATTTAGATCTTCCTGAAGTTCTCTACCATTGTTCTCGTTTCCTACTTTCTTCACAATCTTTCCATCATCTGCAAACATATTCTTGAATAAATTTGCAGACTCTGGTAGGTCATTTACATATACAAGAAACAAAAGTGACCCTAAAACTGAACCCTGTGGAACTCCACTACTAACTCTTCTCCATTCAGACACTGAGTGTCTTACTCTAACCCTCTGTTCCCTTCCTTCTAAGAAAGTTTTTATCCATTCCAAGACATTTCCACCTATTGTAGCCATTGCTTGCAGCTTCCTAATAAGTCTCCCATGTGGAACAGTGTCAAACGCTTTCTGGAAGTTTAGGAATATGTAAACTTGCCAGCCCTCTCTTTCCTGTAAGAGTCGGCTTACCTCATCATAAAATTCTAGTAAGTTTGTTACTGTTGATCTACCTTCTCTGAAACCATGTTGCCTCACTGATATAAAGTTGAAGGATTCCAGTTGAAGAGAGATATGTTTCCGTAGTAGTTTCTCCATAACTTTGCATACTATGCTGTTGAAGGAAACTGGTCTATAGTTCAAAGCCGTATCCCTCCTTCCCTTTTTGAAGATAGGTATCATGTTTGCTTGTTTCCAGCATCTTGGAATCTTCCCTGACTCCAGTGACTTTTTAAATATGATACTTAGTGCCACTGATATTGAGTTTGCGCATGTTTTAAGTACATGAGGGGATATGTCATCAGGACCTGTAGCTTTATGAACATCTAACTCCATCAGCGCTTTGCATACCTCTGTGGCTGTAAGGTTGATGTTTTCTAATACTGGCCCTTGAGCTTCTATCTCTGCAATCTGAGGGGGTGGGGTATTTTCCACTGTAACTGCCTTATATGTCTTTCTAACCTTGAGTGATGATAACTCCTTCAGCCTTTTCTTATAACCGAAATTAAATATCTCTGTTATCAACTTCGCTGTATGTCTTTGAACTTTCCTCAAGTAATCTAAATATTTTTCAAGTGTGCATTCCAGAAGGGTGCTGCATGTTCTAACGTTGGTTTCACATAAGTTACATATATATTTATAAACAATTCCTTTTCCATATGCCCGAAGATCACCTTATATATGCTAAGAAAGCATATGCTGCTTTACTATACAATATATGTGTATATAGTGCAGGAGTTTTTAACCTTTTTTTCCCCACGTACCCTTTCGGGTGTTCTTTATGTCAGCCATGTATCCCCTTCCCTTTGTGATAAGTGAAAAAAAAAGCACACAAAACATTCCCTTGTGTATATTTATAAATACCTAAGTGAATTAACTACATAACTGTCCTTCCATAACCACTAATATGGTAAGCACAAACATTTCCATTGAAAATTAAAGAACAAATTCACAAATTTTTATGACTGTGACTGTGCAGTATAAATTTCCTGGTTAAGGAAAGAGCTGAAAAAAACTAAACATCACGTTATCATGACATCTGCTGCAAAGGGAATTAATGAGATGGCTGAAACTGCTTTTCCTCAACTTGTTTAGTCAGCCTAGGAGCAGTTTTAGCTAAGCACATCGAAGGTAGATTTCAGCTAATGACATGCGGGGAAGGGCGTACCCCCTGACTGACCCCTTTCATGCCCCCCTGTGGTATGCGTACCCCAGGTTGAAAATTCCTGACCCCTAGATCTCTTTCGTTCTCAGTTTCTTGAAGCTTGCTTCCTACTACTGAATTCCCTAACTTGGTTCTTTCTCTTTTTGTTTCTCATTGCTTTACAGTTTGAGGTATTAAATCTTATCACTCATGCAGATTGATTAGGTCTTCCTAAAGTTCTCTACCATTATTTCGTTATTTACACCACCACAAACTTTGCAATATTTGCAGATAGTTAAAAAAACGCATTTACAGACTCCGACAAGTTGTTTACATATAAGGAACAGAAGTGGCCCCAAAAACAGGTCCCTGCAGAACCCGACTCCTAACCTTTCTCAAATCAGACACAGCTTGTCTTCCCCTTACTGTCTGCTACATTCCCTCTAAAGAAGTTATAATTTACTTCAAGACATTTCCACATATTCTTGCAGCCTCTTAATAAATCTGTCGTATAAGAGTGTATCAAATGCCTTATAATAATCTAAGAATATTCAAAATGCCCAGCCTTCTCTTCCTTATAAGACTGAAGTTACATTATCATTTTTGTCTCACTGAAAAAGATTGAAGGACTCCAAGTGAAGAGAAATTATTTCCTCCGTAGTTTCTTCATATCTTTGGAAACTATGCTAGTCAGTGGAAATGCGCTGGCTTCGCATTCACGAGGTCGAAAGATCGGTTCCCGTCCAAGACCGAGAGTTTAAGCTGTTTACTGGCAGGAACTGCTGTGGTTGGACACCACAGTGGGGGGTTGGGGCTTGCCCTGGCTGACGAATACCCATTGTATTGAAATGGAAATAAAGATTTATTATTATTATTATTATTATTATATTCTTGAAGATAGGTAGCACGTTCGCTTATTTCCAGCATCCTAGAATCTCCCACATTACCGCAACGTCCCAGGTATGATACATAGTGCCACTGATTATGGTTTAAGACATTCCTTAAGTGCATAAGGGGGTATATTTTCAGGCCTCACACCTTTCTGAGCATCAAATTCCATCAAAACATGCATACTTCTGTCGATGAATAGACAGTGCTCTCTAATACTTGCCCAACTTCCCTCATGCTTGGAATAAGAGGCAATGGAATATGTTTTATTAACTGTTAACACCTAATGAATAGCTCTTGCTCAGTTCTAAGAGGATCTTATAAGTCTCATTAACCCTTTTAAAAAGTTATTCTTTGACCTTTAGTTTTCCGTTTGGCAAAGCTCTAGAAGTTCTCTGCTTTTCCTAGCTTTCCTGGAAATATCTCTCTCATTAGCAATCTCTGCCTTTCTTCTCTTGCTTAGTTTCTCATTTCTTGCTCTTTGTGATTTTGCAAGTCATTAATGATTTAAGTCTTATACCTCATCCAGCATACGTCTCTCCAATCCTTTGCCCTCTTACATTGATTATTGAACCATTTCTCTTTTGTATAAATGATTCCCATGCTGGTAGATGATATGCAACAGCTGTCTATGCTCTTATATTTCTCACAAATGATTTCGTACATCCCTTGTATGGTCCCCCAGTCAATATCTGCAAAATTATCGCTAATATTCTTATAACCTCTTTTTGGGAAAGCTCATCCTCATTCCCTACTCTAAGACATAACATATTTTATTGCTTGCACCATCAACAGCCAACACTGTTCACTTTTTTCCAATCGGTGTCTCCTGCTCAAATTTATCAGTATCCAAAACTTTATATGTGAATAATAGATCTAGCAGTGATGGTTCTTCTCCTTCCCTGCCCCTTACCGGCTTGCTCTCGCAATCACAATCTCTCAATATATCTAAAACTTTTCCCCCATAATCGCCTTTAGCCTTACATTGTAGTACCACCTCTTCCATTGTTACCTTTACCACAATATTTCTATATACTGCATCTGAGAAGTTTTGTTTCTTTATTTATTTTTTGCACTCTCCTCATTTCTACTCAGCCCCTAAAAATGTCCTCTGAACTATTCGATGTTTCCTGGTTTCGACATTTTAAAGTGCCAATTTATTTCTCTCACAAGATAACAATGAAATATCGGTTAATATAAGCTATCACCCATCTTGATGTTATCATCCTCTTATTTAAAAATTCTAGTCTTCTGTTTTTTTTCCCTCCTACAAGCTTTGTTTTTATTTTTTTTTTCTACTTTTTATCTTCAATCCTCTAATATTTTATTTCTCCTTTCCAAATAATTTATATCTTCTCTGTGTGGGTGTTATTTACTGCTCCAGAAATATATATATATATATATATATATATATATATATATATATATATATATATATATATATATATATATATATATATATATATATATATATGAATCAAATTTCACCCTTTGACAGAGAATCAAACTTAAGACACATAATTACTGCCTTGGCACAATAATATCTTAGGTTCAAGTCCCGATCAAGGAGTAAAATATGATTAATTTTTTCACACACAGACACACACAAGCAAACGTGATACCTATCTTCAAAAAGGGAAGGAGGGATACCGCTCTAAACTATAGACCAGTTTCCTTCACCAGCATAGTTTGCAAAGTTATGGAGAAACTACTAAGGAAACATATCTCTCTTCACTTGGAATCCTTCAACTTTTCGTCAGTGAGGCAACATGGCTTCAGAGAAGGTAGATTAACAGTAACAAACTTATTAGAATTTTATGATGAGGTAAGCCGAATCATACAGGAGAGAGAGGGCTGGGCAGATTGCATATTCCTAGACTTCCAGAAAGCGTTTGACACTGTTTCACACGGGAGACCAATTAGGAAGCTGCAAGCAATAGCTACAATAGGTGGAAGTGTCTTGGAATGGATAAAAACATACTTAGAAGGAAGGGAAACAGAGGGTTAAAGTAAGACACTCAGTGTCTGAATGGAGAAGAGTTAGTAGTGGAGTTCCTCAGGGTTCAGTTTTAGGGCCACTTTTGTTCCTTGCATATGTAAATGACCTACCAGAGTCTGTAAATTCATTCATGAATATGTTTGCAGATGATGCAAAGATAGTGAAGAAAGTAGGAAACGAGAACAATGATAGAGAACTTCAGGAAGATCTAAATAGTCTGTATGAGTGGTTAGAAAAGTGGCTAATGAAATTCAATACTTCCAAATGTAAGGTAATGAGAATGGGTACAAGTGCAAGAAGGCCTAAGCGTGACTACTTGGTGGCTGGAGTACAAGTACAAGAGACAGATAATGAGAGAGATGTAGGAGTAAACATACTGGCAGATTTGTCTCCAGAAATACATATAAATGGCATAGTAAGGGCAGCATATGTATTATTATCAAATGTAAGGGTAGTCTTCAGGCACTTGGACAAGGAAATGTTCAGAAATATTTATGTAACCTATGTGAGGCCAAAACTTGAATATGCAGCCCCCTTTTGGAATTCACACTTGAAAAAGCACGCAACTAAGCTTGAAAAAGTTCAAAGACATGCCACGAAACTGGTGCCAGAAATACGTAATCTCAGTTTTGATGAGAGGCTGAGGGAATTAGACTTACCATCAATCAAAGCTAGAAGATTGAGGGGGGATATGGTGATAGTCTTTAAATTCCTTCATGGTTATGATAGAGTATACAGGGATCGATATTTTGATATGGCAGGCTCTAGAACTAGAGGTCATAGTTTGAAGCTTCGTAAGAAAACTTCTTTGCAGGATGTAAGGAAGTACTTTTTCAGTGTAAGAGTAGTTGATAATTGGAATTGGCTAAGCGAGGAGGTAGTTAATGCTATCTCAATCCATAGTTTTAAGGACAGGTATGATAAGTATCACTAAATACAAAATGGAACCGATCAGGAGACGGGAAGATACGAGCTTTGGGCTCTTTCCCGTAAAAACAATTAGGTAATCACATCACATTACCTAATTTTTGTGTAAAATGGATAGAGCTGTAACAGCCGTTTACCTGATCCTGTGGTTCTATATATTGTTAAAATCAGTATCCTTCCCATTTATATTAACTTGATAGTTAATTTAATACACAAAATAATTGAATACTTAAATAAATACCAAAAATACACCTGTCAACAATACTGAGTTCAGTTGCCAAGTAGCACAGTTGTCTCATTTTCTTCGTTTCTTTTCCTTTAGCTTTCTCTTTTATTATTGTTTATTTTGTATATATTGAGTTAAATGTAAAGTCTGATCCTGTGATAACATTCCTTGTTTAGCAAGTGAGTTTATCAGTTTAGAAGAATATATATAGCAGAAACAGGTGGGTGTCTCCTCAGATACAAATTTGAATTTTCCTTCAAATAGACTTTTGTTTTGCATTTCCCCCCCCCCCTCAAATGACCACATTAAAATTTCGGCATTACCAGAAAAGAGATAAACTGAGTAAATATATAGAACTTATATGAAGATATAGAAATTCTGTGTGAAGCTTAAATAAAAGCTTTTCTCTCTTTTTTTCTTTTCTCTTTCTCTTCTTCTTCTTCTTTCTATATTCTGTGAAAGGGAAAACATAAAAATGAGGCCATCTCTGTCCCAAACCCCCCACACCCATGAGTCGGGGAGGGATGATAGAGGATCTCCATGGGATGTAGCAGCAGGAGGGAGAGTAGCTATTAGGAGATTATAACAGAAAATCCAGGATTTAGAGGCAATGGTTATAAGCCTTGATGATAAAATTCGGAGAATGGATAGAGAAATGGAAGAGAAATAAACACTCAGAGAGGAAATAAAATATTTGGATGAAGCAAATAAAGCACAAGGGCAGGGGAGAAAGGAACTAGAAAAACGAATAAAGAAGATGAAGGGGGAAAAGAGTGAACTATAAACCAGAATTTCTAAACAAGAACATAACATCAAACAGCTGAATGACAACCTATATGAATTAAATGTTAGTTCACTGCTCTCTTCTGAGAGAGACGAGATTGCAGCTTGGAATGTTCAGATTAAGGAAAACATCGAACAGTTTAGAAAAGAGTTTCAGGAGCTGAATATGGAACATGATGCCATTAAAACTTCCTTTGCTGATGAACAGCGGTAACGCGCTGGCCTCGCATTCACGAGGTCGACAGATCGGTTCCCGCTCAGGACCGAGAGTTTAAACTGTTTACTGGGAAGGTTACTTGCTGTGGATGGGCACCACCGTGGGGGGGGGGGTTGAGGCTTGCCACGGCTGACGTTCCGAGGAGCATCTCAGATGGATATCGGAACTGAAACACCGGCAAACATTTAACTTTATCTTTAAAAGAGGCTATAAAGGTGGTGGCACTGGAAAACATACAAACAGTAGACTATAAAGAGACAGTATTCAAAAAAATGAAAGACGTTGTGATGGAAAGGGCAAATCCACTGATTAAACAGGCACTTAATAAAGAGAAGACAGTGGTAATCTCAGGCATAAGCGAATCTCAGGAGCCAACGTGGCAGGGGAGACTTGAATAAAATAAAGCTAGGGTTGTAGACCTGATAAGAAAGCTTGGAGTAGTTTGTGGTCCTGAGGATATTGTAAACATTCACCAACTAGGCAAATATTCGAGGGAGGGAAAGAAGACACCAACTAAATTAACCTTTGAGAGAGGAGAAATATGTAGAGAAATACTGATGAGGAAAAATGTCAAAAAAAGGTCAAAACCTTGTTGCAAGAGGCAAGAAGGTTAAATGAGGAAAGAAATGAAGAAGAGAAAAAAAATTTCATTTCAGAGTTCTTCCAGACAAAGGGGAGATAAAGAAGATAATGACAAAAGATCATGGGATGGGGCCTCATTAAGATTGTTATACACAAATGCTGATGGATTAGCTGGTAAGGCAGTAGAATTAAAGGATAGGATTTACAACAGTAAGGCAAATATAGTAGCAGTTACAGAGACTAAGTTGAGTGAGGACATAAACAGTGTCACAGTTTTTACTAAGGGCATCAGAATATTAAGGGTTGAAAGATCTGAGAGGATTGGTGGAGGGACAGCACTGCTCATAAGTGAAAGGATTCAGGTTGAAGAAATAAACTTGGCTGTAGAAAGTGAGTTCAAGGAATTTCTTGTTGCTCGCATAAATACTGGGTCAGAGAGCATTATAATACTTGTTGTATATAAGCCACCAAGGAACCAACATAGGCTAGAAGTTTATGAGGAAAGTCATATAGGTACTATTGAAGTCATAAACTCAGTTGTTAACATGGCATGGGAGAGGAAATGTAGGATTTTGATTATGGGAGATTTTAATTATAAAGAGAGAGATTGGATAAATCTTGACCCATACAGTGGTAAGGATTCATCTGGGGCAAGATTCCTAGATTGCTATTACATCCAGGTATGACTGGTAAATACCAAATTAAAGCTTTTCATGCCCAAGACCTAGGTTAATATATGAACGGGTGGCAATGGCTAACTGACTCGTAATTTGGCTCGAAATAGTGAAGGGCATGGAAATAAGGTGAACAGTTTATAACAATTGTAATGTTAATTTCACTTATTACAATAGGAATTACAATCTGAGATTTAACAAACCTACTGATTAACAAAACATGCATAAATATGTACAATCCTACAGTTTAACAAAATCAGACCTAAACACATTAATAATTAATAAATATAAATTTACATATTAACAAAAACCAACAAGGAAATAATAATGCCAAGTAATATAACTTTTAAATGATACAAAAAGTGAAATGGAACCTGGGAGGAGAGCAATAAGCTAATACACAATAAATATATACAAATACAACCCAGGGAGCTTTAGGTGGACAAAAGCCGGTACGGGGAATATAATCCTGGTATGGGCTCACGATCGCTGGATTGGAACTGTACTCTGTCGGCTGGCGTTTTTGACCAGGTATATAAAACCTCAGACAGGGGGGAGGTCTTGGGACTAAGATGGTCAGCCAAGGTAGGGTCGAGGGTAAGGCCAGAAAATTCATTATGATTGGCTATTCGAGGAGAAGTGATTGCTGATTGGTTGAACTGAACACTGATTGTTACTGCAAAGCTACTGGCAATTAAAAAGGGGTAATAAGGTTGTTTTGGGCTGTAACATACCCCCACACCAAAAATCTCTGTAGGGATACTCGGAAGAGTTTATGAAGAGAGCCGACCACAAACAAGCAGCTCATAGTATTTGGTCGGATCATAGTATCTCGACAGGCAAGTAACAAATACTTCCAGCATTCCCACTTCTCGGTAGACATCCTTGAATACCACGTTATGTTTGTGTTATGTACGTAAGCAATTATGTATTTTGTCAAAGATATTCTCCATTTAAAATTACCGCTTTCTATAAGTAAATAAATAACATTCTTAAGTACAAAGAGTATGACTTGAAAGAAGCCTATATAGGATGTAATTCTTTTATATTTGATTCTATGTAAAATACTTATGGTTTTGATCCCTCTAAGTAGATTCTCATTTGTTCTTGTAATTTGATTAGTTGTAAGTTTATGTAACATATTATTAACATCATCTACATAATAAACCCTGTTGAGGAAGGAGTGTTTTATATACCTCTTATTTATCCTAAGTCATCTGTGACGAAAATGGGATATGTGATATATTAACACATTCATATAATAAATAGGCCTACACTCGGCAACATAAAAGATATCTACAAGATTATTATCATTCTTGCAGGTAAGAAACACATTAGTTTGAGAACAGTGTAAGTAATGTGTTTATACAGATTATGGAACAGAGGTTGGCAGTGGTGTCTCGTAGAAATACCGACTGCATCACGTTGAAAGCTTGGACATTTGTCACACTGGTATCTGCCTTAAATCCACATGATAAGGCATCAGCATATATATTTTCCGTGCCTCTGATATGGTGAACTTGAAATTGCAAGTTTGAAGTAGGAGGGACCACCTAAGAAACCTTTGATGGGGTATTTTGGTCGAGTTGATAAAGGCCAGTGGGTGGTGATCGGTGAAAACCTGTACATAGTGAGGCGAAGCCTGAAGATAGCACTCAAACTTTTTGATTGCAAGGATGCGAACCAGTGCCTCTTTTTGTCTGGTGGAATAGGGTGGTTGATGCTTCTGCAACTTGCAGGAATAATCTGCCACGGGGTGCAGTACATTGGTTTGTTGGTCAGCTTGCAAAAGTTTAAAGTCTGGAGCCCTTAAAACTGATTGAGAAGTTAAAAACATTTTATATGGGTACAAACTAAATTGGGTGATAAATGCGGAAATCTCTTTATCACTCTCTGCAAGAGGTATTTGATAATACCCTTTAGTGAAATCAATGGTTGTAATAAACTGGGATTTGCTAATAGTATTTAAAAGATCGTCTATTAAAGGAGGGGATAAGAATCTTTGATAGTTACGATATTTACTTTTCTATAATCAGTACAAAGTTGGAAAGATCCATCAGGTTTTAGCACTAAAATGCATGGTGATGCCCAGGGAGACATACTTGGTTCAGCTAAGCCTTGAAGTAATAGATAATATATTTCTTCATAATATCATTCTTATGGGGGTGTAATCTATATGGAGCTTGCCTAATTGGGGCTTAACATGAACTAATCAACTTTATGTCATTTTGGATATAATTACACAATCCTGGAGAATCAGAAATAACAGAGGGAAACTGATGCAACAGCTGAGCCAATTCTGCCTTCTGGTTTGAATGAAGATCACCAAAATATTCATTAATATTATTTAATATACTGGTGCTGGAGAGAGAGCCTTGGTTACAGGGTAAGTCAGCAGATAGGCTACTCTCACCATCACCATCTAATCCCATCTCAGACATAGGGTTGGTGTCTGCCACACATACTGTAACGGGAGAAACAGTTCCGACAAATACCTCTGGTGATCTGGAATAGTAAGGTTTGAATAAATTCACATGAACCAACTGTGTTTTCTTTCTACGATCAGGTGTTGCTATGACATAATTTAGAGGACTCAACTTTTTCTGAATTACATATGGTACACAATATTCTCGCAACACCTGCCTTAAAGTTTTGTGAAATATATCCAGACACCCCTGAGACTGTGAGTGATAGGCAGATGAAGTTACATGTTTGACTCCTAACTCAGTTAAGACCTGCGGAAAAGTTTGACTTTTAAAATTTGTACCCTGATTAGGCTGAATTTCTTTTGGGATGCTTTATCATCATTAATACAGCAACATGTCGCATAACTGCCAAAGAAGTATCAGAACTCTGTGTTTGTATTAGTTCTTTTTTAGACAGGGCTGGTTCAGGAGTTCCTCTTGAACTTTAGGGGAAGGCAAGAATGACAATGTATTAGATGATTTAGACACAGTGAGTTTAGCTTGAGCCCCTTTTACTGCACAAGAAGGAAAAGGATCAGGCGATTCATCAAGAACTCTTGATATGGCTGGCTCTAGAACTAGAGGTCATAGTTTGAAGCTCCGTAAGAAAAGTTCTTTGCAGGATGTAAGGAAATACTTTTTCATTGCAAGAGTAGTTGATAATTGGAATTGGCTAAGCGAGGAGGTAGTTAATGCTATCTCAATCCATAGTTTTAAGGACAGGTATGATAAGTATCACTAAGTATAAAATGGAACCGATCAGTAGACGGGAAGATACGAGCTTTGGGCTCTTTCCCGTAAACACAATTAGGTAATCACAATTAGGTAATCACTAGTAATATTAGGTACAGTAAGAGCTCCAGCGAGATCATTTCCCAATAATAGCTGAACTCCTTGAACAGGCAATTTACCATATTAAACAGCTACTTTTACATTTGACTTGAACAGTGGGCATTCAAGATAAACTTGTGCAAGAGGATATGACATGTGAGACATTAAATCTGATAGTAGAACCTTCTCTCCTGTTAAATTTTGACTCAGATTAGGAATAGCATTATGAACTAAAATGGACTGAGCAGCCTAAGTATCTCTAAGAATAGTTATGGGGAATGCCCAACCCTTTGGGCTAAGTGCTACATGACCCGTGAAAGTAAATGCTTTGAACATATTGGTCTGGGAGGAGCAAAACTTAGAAGCTACAGGTTTAGTATCGGAATTTGTATCAGTAAAACCCTTCTTTGAAACTTGGCACCCTGGATGTTTACACTGTGCAATGGTATGTCCTACTTTCTTACAATAAGCACAAAATAGCTGGTTTGAATTTGACTTATTGTCTCTCTGCCCATCACTCCATCTACTTTGGAGATCACGAGATGTAGAGTTTACAAAAACACCACGATCCACCCCACGCACATTCCAGGATTCCAACTGTAAGGCTTGAGCATCTGCCATTTCTGCCACCTTAAGAAACTCCGTTATATTGCTCTCCTCTACATATTTAAGTATAGGAAATGGTACTTTACTCTTCCATTCCTCCACGACTATTGCATTCACGAGCTCGGAAAATGTAGTGACATTTAAGGATTCTAACCACTTTTTGAACTGTCGCATTTTCTCGGTGGCAAATTCCACATAGGCTTGATACTTAGCTTTAGTCATATTCCTAAATTTCTGCCTATATCCTTCGGGCGTGATTGCATGCGCATGAAGTATTTGAGTTTTAACAAAATCATAGTCTTCCGTTACATCCAAACTACTATAGACTCTCAGAGACTTTCCCGACAATTTAGGACCTATAATGTTCATCCACTCGTCTTTTGGCCAATTCTGTTTATTAGCGATTTTCTCACAACAATTTAAAGGACCCATCAATGTCTCCTTCGGCAAATATTGGTACCATAGAAGAAACTGTGGGATAGTTGTAAGATACCTCTTTCTCCTTTATAGATAGTTCTATGTCCCTATGCTTACCAACCTGTTCCAACTCTTTCAATTTTAATTCTCTTTCTACATGTAATTTTTTTGTTTCTACTTCCTCACACTTCCATTTCTCGTGCCCTCTATCTCCTCCCCGCTTCACCAATGTTAATCCCGCGCACCATTTTTCCGTCGCTTCTCCTCCGCTTCTAATTCCTCCTCGTTTCTACTTCTAATTTCAATTCCCTTTCTCTCGCTTCTAATTTATACTGAAGTTCTAATCTATATTTCTCTAACTCGAGCGAAGAAGAGGGGTCAGCTTTCGGAATAGCATTATAAATATGAGCTACTTCAAATTTCTTTAACTTAGGAATCTCGTCTGAATCGGAATCTTCCCCGGTATCCTCAGGTAATGAAACATATTCAGCAATTACTTCAAGAACACCTTGTTTCATTAAATGTTTCGAAACAAGTTTCATTAAATGTTTCGAAACAAGTTCCTTAACGGTTTTCTTAGTAACCTTTGAGGGGTGAGTTGGAAGAGCAATTTGATAATGTTCTGCAATCTTTAACCAATCAGATTTGCTAATGTTACTGTTTGATGCTCCTTAAATTTGGAGATATTTATAGATAAATGAGGCACAATAAAATAGGAGACTGAAAGGGCATTATGAATGTTCTTGTCTGCCCCCTAGTGGGCATCTTTATTACTTTCA
>JAXCGZ010006179.1:55000-60176 GCA_037179515.1 Halocaridina rubra | reverse complement strand
GAGGGTCTACACGGGTAATCCATCATACTTTGTTACAAGCCTCTCTCTCTCTCTCTCCTCTCTCTCTCTCTCTCTCTCTCTCTCTCTCTCTCTCTCTCTCTCTCTCTCCTCTCTCTCTCTCTCTCTCTCTCTCTCTCTCTCTCTCTCTCTCTCTCTCTCTCATGTAATACACCACACTCGACCCACAGTAACATATGCAGGTGCACACATTTTAACTGTCCGTGGAAATCTCTCGCCATCTCTCATGTTGTTGTTTGCAGAATGCAAAAATTCGTTTATTCCCTCTAAGGTTAGAGAATGAGACAGAATGATGGCAGCCTGATGCCAGCTCTGATAACAAGAATGATAGCCCAATCTGCTATCAAAGCAGGCTGCTTTTTCACAGGCTAAGATACAAGCAAAGATTGTGGGAATCCGGATAGCTTACATTTCGTGTGAGGAGAGATATGCAGATGTTCTGAAAAGTAGGAAAAGCAGCAGATTAACAGTGCCTGGTTGGGGGTGGTTGTTCTTCTTGTAGTTATGGTGTTAGCTGTAATAAGAAAATGTATTTGTGTGAATTTATTTTTGCTTTTACATATGACTTACATCGGTGTTGATAAAGTGATGGAATATTGACCGAAGATTTTTCAGGTCAGCAACAGGTGTGATAGGAGGTAAGGTAATCGGGAAAAAGAAATGAAATAATAATGCAGATTTTTTTTTTTTTATGATTGTGACACCAGGTAGGGCAAAAAAAAAAAAATACCCTCATCAGGCCTGGGTACGAAGAAAACATAGAGAGAACCAGAGATCGGGAGTGTATTGTGACTTGTCAGATGTGAAGGGATAATAAGACATTTGCAACGAATATCCAAGAATATTCGGTGTTGATGTAGGCATAGAAAGAGTACTCGCAAATACACACATACGCATACGCACGCGCACGCTCCCATTAGACTTGCCATCACTCGAAGTTAGAAGAATGAGAGGGGATATTTTGACTGTTTTTAAATTCCTTCATGGTTTTAACAGAGTGGATAGGGATCGATAGTTTGATATGGCTGGCACTAAAACTAGAGGTTACAGTTTGAAGCTTCATAAGAAGACATCTTTGCAGGATGTAAGGAAGCACTCTTTTATTGTAAGAATAGTTGATAATTGAAATTCGTTAAGCGAGGAGGTAGTTATTGCTAACTCAATTCATAAGGACACATGTAAATATCACTGAATATAAAAATGGAACCGACCATAGACGGGGATTTATGAGCATAGGTCTCTTTTCTGTAAGAACAATTATATAATTACACTCGCATACATAGTACTTCGTGAACCAGTTATATAAAAATAATGATAATACTCGCCTGTCTTTTATATATTAATTTATGTATATTTTCTGTGATCATGTTCAGATACTCGCTTTGTATAATTTACATTGTAAGCATAACAAATGCATAAAAAGAAGACTATCTAGGGGAAATCTTATTCAATAACAGGAAATTTTATTAAAAAAAAAAAAAATAAAAAAAAAAATAAATATATATATATATATATATATATATATATATATATATATATATATATATATATATATATATATATATATATAAAATAGCCTAAGAAATCAGGATAATGTTGGACTCGAAAGACTGGAAATAGTTGAAACCTCAACATTCCTAATCACAGCTTTTATCCTCTGATAATGAAATATGCACACACACACACACACACACACACCACACACACACACACACACAGAGAGAGCTTTGGGCTCTTTCCCGTAAACACAATTAGGTAATCACACACATATATACACACACACACACACACTTTAAAATCCTTGGATGAATAGTGACAATATTTACGGAAGCTGCTAGCAGGTGGCGCTAAATCTTATCCAAAAAGTAAACAGAGAATTCTTCTTCAGGCGCCAATTCCGAAAGTTTGTTTGATGATAGTCGTTTATTGCTTTTGGCCGGAAAAACTTTGCATTTTCTGTCTTTTTGTTTCCATTTTATGTACAATAAAAAAGGGGAAACAGCCAAGGTAGATAGATAGATGGCAAACTGTTGTAATATGTATTTTGTTTGTAATTATATTTTTGGACCAGTTATTATGATTATTATTATTATTATTATTATTATTATTATTATTATTATTATTATTATTATTATTATTATTATTATTATTATTATTGTTGTTGTTGTTGTTGTTGTTGTTGTTGTTGTTTCTCGTTTGTTCTTTGTTTGTTCTTTTCCATATTGCTCATGGAAAGAATGCATGCATAAGGAATGAGCTAAAGAGAGAGAGAAAGAGATAGATAGATAGATAGATAGATAGATAGATAGATAGATAGAGAGAGAGAGAGAGAGAGAGAGAGAGAGAGAGAGAGAGAGAGAGAGGCGTCACCCTGAACTATTTGGAGTATTACAAGTGTTTGAATTACTAGGGTGGAAGTTACATTGGCATGACGATGGAAAGGTCTCTCTCTCTCTCTCTCTCTCTCTCTCTCTCTCTCTCTCTCTCTCTCTCTCTCTCTCTCACGCGTGCGCTTGGGGCTCTTTCCCATAAGTGCAATTAGATAATTACACACACACACACAGAGGAAGTACTTTTTCAGTGTAAGAGTAGTTGATAATTGGAATTCGCTAAGCGAGGAGGTAGTTAATGCTATCTCAATCCATAGTTTTAAGGACAGGTATGATAAGTATCACTAAGTATAAAATGGAACCGATCATAATAATAATAATAATAATAATAATAATAATCCTTTATTCCAATGTACATTGGGTATTTAAATAAGATACATATATATTCCAGATAGACATCTGTGGTGTACGATATAGACATACTAAAACAAACAAATCATAAAGATGAGTGTACCATTAAAATTTACAAGTAAAATCTTCCTTTAAGAGCAACTTCTTAAGATTATATTTAAAAGTATACACTGAACCAGCATTTTTTAGTTCTCTGGGAAGCTGATTATATAAATGAGGTCCACGAATGTTTATATCTCTTGAGCCAATATCAGTTTTAGACCTTCGTACTAATAAATCTTCCCCTTGACGGGTAGTTAACCCGGTAACTGAGCTTACTGTAGAAAAATTATACAAGCAATCAGGAATATTGTTTCTTAGTATATTAAAAACAAAGGTACATATATCAAAAACATATTTATCTCTAATCTTTATCCATTCTAGATCTTTTAAAACAGGAGAGATGTGCTCGTATTTTCTTACATTGCCAACAGCCACTCGTGCTGCAAAGTTTTGTAACTTTTGTATTCTTTGTAATTGAGTCTTATTTGTACATCCCCAAACTTTGAGACAGTAATTAATTAAACTCATAGCTAAGGACTGGACAATTATTATACGAGTTGATGTTTCAAATGAGTCTTTTACCCTATTTAGATATATTAGAGTACCCATTACTTTTTTATAAATTTCATCTATATGCATTTCAAAATTCATGTAACGGTCAAAATAGACACCTAGGTTCTTTACCGAGTTCATTGGCTTAATGATATTACCGTTAAAATTTATATGAAGATTGTCATCAACTTCTGATAATAATTGTCTGGATCCGATAAGAATAGATTGGGTTTTAGTTTCATTAAGTAACAGACCATTTTTTAGAAAGTAACGTTTAGCCATATACAAAATTTCTTCTGCTCTACGAATAATATTTTCTAAATCATTAATTTCTCCTTCAATTAAGATTTGAGTATCGTCAGCATATTGAATGACATAACAGTTAGGTAAGTATTTTACTAGATCGTTTACATATATTAGAAAAAGTATAGGTCCTAGGATCGATCCCTGAGGGACCCCAAACAATACCTTCTTGCGACTTGAGACTACATCTTTTATCCTGACTGACTGATAGCGGTTTTTTAAATAGTTCTCGAACCAGCTTGGGTCAATGTTCATTTTTTTGCATTTTTCTAATAGTGGTATGGTGTACACTATCAAAAGCTTTAGAAAGATCGAGTAGTAGTAGCAATGATATTTTCTTATTATCTATATTTTTGTATATTTCATCTGATATTTTCAATAAGGCAGTTTCAGTTGATAATTTTGGCCTGAAACCGTGTTGACTTTTTGCAATAAGTTTATTTTTTTCAAGAAACTCACTTAACTGATTTGCAACAATCTTTTCAAGTATCTTTGATAAAATTGGTAGTAAAGAGATTGGTCTATAGTTAGAGACGTCGTCAGGATTTCCATTTTTAAAACCAGGAATTACATGGGGATTTTTCCATAAATCTGGGTAGATATTGGTAACTATGGAAGTATTGATTATTACCGTCAGATAATAAGCTATTACAAGATACGAGCTTTGGGCTCTTTCCCGTAAACACAATTAGGTAATCACAATTAGGTACTCACAGAGAGAGAGAGAGAGAGAGAGAGAGAGAGAGAGAGAGAGAGAGAGAGAGAGAGAGAGAGAGACTCTCTTGGAAGCTTATGGGCGATTATGCCTCTTATAAACAAACTTCAGCTACCTAGATGACTACTGCTGCTATTATTATTTTACTTCTACTTCTATTCCTTTCTTTCGTTCTCTTATATTGTCTTTTTCGTTGTATTCCTTTTCATCCTCCTCTTTCCACATTATCCTTTCCTGCTTCTCGTTCTCTTCTTTTTCTTCTTCTCCTCGTATTCTCCTACCTCCTCTTCTGTCTAATTTCTTTCCTCATACTCTTTACTCTTCTCTTCTTTCTTCCTCTTTATTCTATTTTCCTTTCTCTTGTTCTTCTCTCTTTCTTCTTATCTTTATTCTCTTATTTTCTTCTTTCCATTTTTTTTTTGTACTTTCTCATCTATCCATCTTCTTATTCTCCTTCTCCTCTTCATACTCCTCTTTGTACTTCTTTTCCTCTCTCTTTTTCTCTTCTTTATATTCTCTTCATTCTCTTCCTCTTTCTAATTATGTTTTTCATTCACATTTTCTTCTCTTTTTCTTATTTATCTTCCTCTTCTTTTTACATATTTTTTCATTCCATTTTAAATTCGTTTCGTTATCCTCTTCCTCCTCTTATGATGTCTTTATTAGTTTTATTAATATTAATTTCTGTCATAGTCTACTCTTTATGGTAAGACTTTTACTCCATTGACTGTTTACTACTACTACTACTACTACTACTACTACTACTACTACTACTACTACTACTAATAATAATAATAATAATAAT
>JAXCGZ010006179.1:0-52500 GCA_037179515.1 Halocaridina rubra | reverse complement strand
TTAATTGATATTTTATTCAAAAATCCCCCAAAAGTGACACAATGTAGCATAATATTTACATTGTTTATAAAATAAAATTCTCCATAAAAAGTGATTTCAAATATCTGAACCTTGAGTTTTATAGAAAACGCCAATTAAAATAGTTTAATTTAAAAAAAATTCTTCTTGTACTGTTACGAAGTAAATGGTGTAAGCATTAAATGTCTGTTTGTGTAATTTTTATTTGTGCAATCATAACATATTTATCATTACTTAAAATGACTAAAATAACAAAGTCTCTTCCAAAGTGGTTTGCGCTAATCACTCGCAATATACAATACAGTACTTATAATTTCTTTCTGATTGGGCACAGTCACTAAATTGCTATAAGGCGGAAATAAAGCATAAACAGATTAACCTGAAATGTCTTAAAAAGTGAAAAGGTGAGAATGGCTTCCAAAAAAGTGAAGGATAAGGTTTTTAAAACGTAAAAGGTGAGACTAACTTCCAAACAAGTGAAAGGGATAAGCCTTAAAAAATGAAAAGGTGAGACTGACTTCCAAAAAGTGAAAGAATATAATGTCTTAAAACGTGAAGAGGTGAGGCTGACTTCCAAGCAAGTAAAAATATATTGTCTTCAAAAGTGAAAATGTGAGACTGAATTCCAAAGTAATGAAAGAGATAATGTCTTAAAACGAAAAAAGGGAAGACTGATATCTAAAAAGTGAAAGATATAATGTCTTGAAAAGTTAAAAGATGAGACAGACTTCTAAAACGTTAAAAAAATAATGTCTTAATATGTGAATAATGAGACTGACTTCCAAACAAGTGAAAAAGATGATGTCTTAAATAGTGAAAAGGTGAGACTGACTTCCAGACAAGTAAAAGAGATAATGTCTTAAATAGTGAAGAGGTGAGACTGGCATTTGAACAAGTGAAAGAAAACTTGGTTTTATGATGGACATCTTTAGGGCATTAATCATATTTGCCCCACACCTGGCATCTTCCTTCTTCACAGACTTGACACAGCCGTCACTTTCAACATCAGCAGGTCAGTATGTGTTTTTTGAACCTTCTCATACGCGGTGTTTTCTATGATTAGCCATTTCTTGTTATATTGAGGTGAAAGTAGAATATTCCTTCTTTTTTAACTCACTTGTTTCTGGCTGTTATTGGTATCACTGCTTGTGTTTGAGGTAGTAATACTAATTTTTATTAATACCTCACCTTACACACTTAAAAGACTTGGATAACCTTAATTTCGAAGTCTAGAAGCAATCCCTAGGGTCTGTCTCCCGTTAGCATTTCTTTATAGCTGTTCCTCAGCAAAGGCATATAAATGACAGGTTGTATTTTAGGTGATAATCTATACTTATATTAGTCCTTCAACTTACAAACACAAAGGCCTTTGGATTACCTTATTTTCAAAATCTAGAATTAACTTCTAGGCTCTCTCAGCCTATGCACTGCCATTTCTCGCATTATTTTACAAGAGTAATAGCAAAATTAGTTTCAATCGCGTCTGGCAATAATTGTTGTAAATGCAGTTATGTTTCAATGGGGGAAAGCAGTTTTACTTGTATTTGAAGACCGAATATCGATTTTTAAATTTAAATTAAATAAAAAAAAACTACTTAGTCGACATCAATGGTGACTGGCGTAGTGTAGTGGTTAAAATACTTGATTCGGCAGGTGGACAGACCCTCGATCGAGCCTATGGGAAGGTGTTAGAAAGGGCTATCAGCTTTTATTTCTTAGATCTAATCTGTCTATATTCACCCCCAAAATGTGGTCTAATAGTGACACTTAAAACTTGGAGAAAATAATTTGACATCAGTAATCCATGATTTGGATAGTTTTTATCATAGGTTTTAGTTACCACTGTAACAATATGGAATGAAAGGAATACACCTGATGGTTAAGATGTATACATACATGTGGCAAGGTTAGGTGAGATTTTTGGTTTGGCATGTTAGACCAGGTTAGTCTAGCTGATTAGATTAGATAGAGGTTGAGAGGTTTGGGTGATTGATAAAGTGTATTTATGGTGTCCAGAGTTGTGTGGTGTGAAGCTGTAAGTTTTCCAAATCTTGCCACACTGGAAACTTCTAAAGGTATGCTTTGGAAAACTCAAAACTACTTCTTACTTTGTTTTAGGATTTTCATAGAAATATTTACCCTACACAGTCAATAAATAAATCAAAAGAAACGATGAAAATGAACATTTTTTTGCAAGCTAGAAACTAGAACTCTTGATATTATTAAAAGATATAAGGGGACCGCAGTTGCACAGCAGTTTGAGTGCTCTATTCGGGAAGTGACAAACCCTGTTCCAGTCCACCATGGAGTCTTAGAATGGGCATCCAGCCTTAATTCCCCAGCTCCAGTCTGTGTCCAACCCCATTCAATTGTGAATTAATAGTGGCATTAAAAAGAAAGCAACTTATTGCAATACACCTTGTTCGCTTTTTCCGTGTGTTTATAATCCGCAAAATTGGAATAACGCCCTTAAAAAATAATAGTAAAAAAATAAAAAAATTTGCAAATAATGCCCATGCAAAAAAATTCAAAAAAAAAAAAAAAAATTCATTTTAGTAAATAATCGACCGCCTCAGAGGCACTTTTCCGCCATCCTCCCCCTCTTCTACTGGTTAATGCGATTGGATATTATGAATATAATGGAAAAAAAGCATTAAGAACAAACAGCAAACAAATTTTCGATATAATATCGTCAGGGAAATAGCGTGTAGAGAATATATATATTTCATTTAAGTGTCCCATGTACAGTACAATATATGTTTTCTTTGTAACAAATTGTATAGTTTTCTTTTTCTCACAGCTGACTTTGTTTAAGTTTAGATATTGTGCAGCATGGTCGATATGTAAAGAAGATAGAATAATGTTTAGAACCAAGGAATATTAATAATACTATAATCTTGAAAATTAGCTAAACCCCAAATAGTGTGAGTAAATGAATATTTTATGAGTGAGATTTTGTATCCTCCTCTTCTACCGCTTAATGGGATCGAATATTATGAAGAAAACTGAAAAAAGCATTAAGAACAAACAGCAGACAAACTTTCGATAAAATATCGTCAGGAAAATAGCGTACGAGGGTGCATCAGCTGATATGGAGGTGGCAAATCGTTTGCATCCTTGTGCTCACCGCCAAAATGCACGTCCCAATGTATGCCTGTTGCCCACCACATAATAGAGTTCATTAATTTGTTTACTGTACAGTAAATCTGTATATCTTTTATACTGTACACTATTTGCATGTTAATATAAATAACTACAGGTTTTTCTGCTTTGTTATGTACTTATGAAATGCGTTTTACTTATCTTATATCTTTGGTATAGTGTGTCTATGGACGATTGTGGAATGAGCTATGCCCATTATCATTGTTTCTTTATGGAAAATAACTCGTTAAATTACGCGAAAATTAAAATACGCGGCACTTTTGAGAACCTATCCTCGCGTTATTCCAAGAATTGGGTGTATATTTAAAATTCAAATTGTTTATAGGGGAGGTTTTAAGGAATTATAATTTACTATAAAACAAGCTGACCTGATATTTTTATGACATATTGTTTGTGATATTTATTTTATTGTAATCCACTTTAGTATTGTTGAATTGTTTCTCCCAATACTTCTTTTTGGTATTTCAGGTGTATGCTACAGTAATGGATATGCCTACCCTGTGAGTATTGTTTATTTTATTATTTTTATTAATATTATCATTATGTGAACTGAAATCCTTGACAGTAGTTGGAGAAGGAGGATAAACCACAAACTTCAGTATAAGAAAATAAATTACTCCTGAAGGGAAAGCGGTTGATGAACTGAATAGGTTGGAATGTCTACTGCACTGTGATTCTTTATTATAATTATTAAAGATAATTCATACTCAGAAATATAAATATATGAATATAATTGGAGAAATAGAAATAGACTTTTATATTCTACTCTATCCTCCTGAGGGGTCAAGAATACCTTCTCCATGTTCACCTCATGCTGTAAAAGTCGACTAAATGAGGTGGAGCTAGAGGACTGGAAATTCCCTCCTTCATATCTTTCTTATACCCACAGAGTCATTTTATTTTGCTTTGACTCAGCCACCCCTCATGAGAGGGATTATGGCTTTTGTATAGAAAGATTTTTTATTATACTTCCATGATGAGATATTTTTATTATACTTCCATGATGAGATATTCTGCTTTCTCAAGAGATGAGATAAAAGATTTTTTTTTAATAATAGTAATAGTAGTGGCAGTAGTAGCGGCAGCAGTCACTCCCTCTATTTTTATTTTGCATAACACCATATCTCAAAAAAGGTGGCAGGATAGCCACAACTGTTACAAGAGAACCTAGGTAGTGGGGTTCTGTCATACATCACCAGACCTTGCCACTTCAATATGTCATTTTGCCTGAAGAATTTTTGTCGAGGGGAGGTAGTGATTGCCAATTCCAAAATATCTTTTATTCATTTCATGCTCCGTTTATGGAATAAGAGGGTGAGTGATAGTATTTCTTTCTTACCTCCATGATATTATACAGTGTATTAATTTAACCTTCATCTCAATTCAGAACACATCTACGTGGCAGCCTGAAGTGTGCATGCATTGTGAGTGCCAAGGATGGGTAAGTGTGTGCCAGCGCGAGACGTGTTTTCACCCGGTGTGTCCTCCCACGCATTCCCTCCATCGTCATCCAGAAGTTTGTTGTCCTTACTGTAAACCTCCAACTCTTCCCTGTCTAGCTGGCCACACCATTTATCAGGTAAGTAATGAGATGTTTTTGGTATTTATAGTGACACGAGGTGCTATATTGGTGATGTATTATTCCCTAATCTTTTATAGAGTATGATAATATAGTATTGGTATAAAACATATATCTCTTAAATCTTGGGTCTAAGTGTGCAGACCCTAGTACAGTATTTAGAAATGGCATTTTTTGTCTATGATTTTTATTGTAAGCATAGATGAAATTTGTCTTGAAAGAAAAAAGGACCAAACATCAAATTGCAATTTATGTACTGTACCTTCAACAAAAGGCCGGTAGCCAGGCTTTGAAAGTGTATTTTATGCTTATACAGTATTAGAAACCTATTAGCTCTCTTTTTTATTTTGTTTGACAGTTTTTTAATTTTTTTTCATAGGATGGAGAGATTTGGTCCCCAGGAGGATGTGAGGAATGCCGTTGTATTAATGGCACAGTGTCGTGCGGTCGTGTACATTGTGAAATTCCCAGTTGTAGAGATGGTCAAGTTATCCTTCAGCAGGAGGGCAAATGTTGTCCAGAATGCATATCTGTGGGCCGTAAGTTTTTATATATGTACTGTATATGAAAAGCTTGTACAGTCATGTCTGATTCTGTACTATAAGCATGAGCTAATGTACTGCCTCCAAAGATTTCTTATAAAAAGGACAACAATTAATATTGAGAAATATGAAAGATGGTATCTGGGAGTGTGATCTTTTATTAGAATGACAATGGATGCATCCTTAATCTGTGATGCCTATGGATAATGTTCTCAGTAGCTGTATTTGAATTTATTATTTTCAGGATCTTGCAAGGTCGATAAAGAAGTCTATAATGATGGTGCTTTTTGGTCACCTATGCCATGCACACAATGCCACTGCCAAGATGGTAGGACTCAATGCTTTGTCCCTGAGTGTCCTGAGCTTGACTGTGTAGGTCATCAAATAAATGACTTCCAAGAAGGAATGTGCTGTCCTTCATGTGAAAAACCAACTTGCCACAAAAATGGAAAAATATATAAGGTAATGCTTTATATATTTGTTACGTAAGAGTTAAAGTGGCAAATGGGTAAGTTGACATTGATCCTCGCCCCAGAAGATCCATGCCAACTTACCCTGTAGGTAACTAAAGCAGGGTAGTGATGAAGGAGAATTATGGCAGCTCTTTTTCTTATAGGAGTGAGGAGGGATAGAGGTATAATAGTTTCTGGTGAATGTGTACATTGACTCGGCCCCCCTTACAATAGGGATTGTCGCCATTGTCTATATAATTAGATTTTTAAGTATTTGAAACTTTTTTTGATGCTTTATTTAATTCAATTTGTCATTGGCATAGGTAAATAAAATTGAATATTAGTTAACTGACTAATGTGGATAAAACATGGTTAAATCTATGGTCCATTTGACATTGTAATTTGATAGATAATCATATAAGGTTAAAGTGCTCTTACTATCGTCCCCTGTTTTTTTTTTTTTTAATTAACTCTTGGTTACCGAGTACATGCTAGTATGATAAAAAATTGTGGGCGATATACGGAGGAGGAACACTGGGGATATGGAGACAATTGAGCTGTTGTGTATATATATTCTCTCTTGTATGAATATTCACAACTTGAATTATTAAAATTCATGTCATATTTATCCCAGTCACGCGAGCTGTGGAAAGAAGATGCCTGCACCACATGCACATGTGTTGATGGTGAAGTTCATTGTCACCATGAGGAATGCCCTACATACCAGTGCCAGCTAGATGAAAGATTATATCAGGAAGAAGGATCCTGTTGCCCAAGATGTGTCAAAAAACAAGGTAAATTGCTCTCTTAGTACTCTATACTGAGAGATCTTTTTGCTACAAGTTAGTTATCCACATTATATGTTCAAAAGTGTTAAATTTAAGCACAATTTAATGTGTCAGAAATAGGCCAAATTCGAATAGGGGTGGACATAGATGGATTGATTATAGGATATTAAAAACCTAGATGCCCTACCTAATGCCCAACAGTGGCCTTAAGCCCTTGTTTATTGCTTTCCGACTCACGTACCTTAATACTAAGCTGCTGTGGACCCCGTATATGTAACTATAATAATTACAGTTATTTATACATAACTTATTAATCTGACAGGACTTTTCTTTTACAAAAAGCTGTTGGAAATATTTAATAAAGAGTTAGTTGATATTTTTGTGATATCAACTCTGCTCTCAGTATCAGCCGTGTAAACCCTGAACATTTTATTTAGTTTTTCTTGAAGTGATGATGACACAGCATACTGTTTATATTATATGTGGTCATATGTTTTGTAATTTCATTTCTGAATATATATGGGAAGCCTCTCTATCTGATTTAAAAAGATAAAGTATTAGTTTTTCCCCTTTTTACATCATTTTCAGTTCAAACAAAAACTTTCAAACTGCTGAAGCCGCTCGGAAAGAAATAATTTTGGTAGCTTTTAATCAGTAGATGAATAAATATGATGCTTCTTCATACAGTAAAATTAGAACTTCATGAAAAAAATATTGCTTTAATTGACGTTATATATTTGCATTTATTATGAATTGCATTTTGCAGGATTAGTTGGTTTGCAGTAGTGCAGTGGTTAGAGCTCTCTACACGGAAAGTGACAAACCCGTGTCCGATCCCACCTCTGGGCTTTAGGAAGGGCATCCGGCCATTATATCCCAGCTCCAACCCGTCTTTATCCACCCTTATTCGAATGGGGGATTAATAGTGACCAATAAGACGTCAAAGTTCTCACAATCAGTATATCATAACGTATACCAGGACACATTGATATGATCCATAGAGACTGCATTTAACCTCTTTTAACTCGCATTGGAGTATAGAGTTTATAACCTTATAAAGACGGTTTTCTCGTGGCTCCTTTACAATTTTCATATGAGGATTTTTTCCTTGTCTACAGTAAATTCTGTGCCACTTGACCTAAATGTAAATCTTTTTCTGCATATAATTTCATTTTTATTATTCATTAGGTCATATGCTGATATGCTGTCAAAAAGAACATAATGCTTGGTCATAATCTAATTTTTATGATTCTCATTAGGTTATATGCTGATATGCTGTCAAAAATAACATAATACTCGGTCAAAATTTCATTTTTTATGATTCTCATTAGTTCATATGCTGATATGCTGTCAAAAATAACATAATAGTTGGTCACCACTAAGCTTTGTGTAGCTTATTGATAAAAATTTTATGGTTGATTAGCTTATCTTCATTTTAAAGACCATTCCACTTTACTATTGATATAGAATCTATCAATTATAACTTCAGTAAATGCCGTTTATCTTTTTTCGTAATAAAAAATCAACAACTCTGTGGCATTTTGTGTATAGTAAATTAAATTTTGCCATTTTATGCGACACAATTCGTCCCCATTCGATACGACTGGGATTGGACATAGACAGGCCGGAGTAATCCTTATATAATTCATTTATGTATACTTAGAGAGCAGTCAGTGAATGATCGTGTCTTAAGATATGGTTTGTTTTTTCATTTCCTTTCTTAAAATTTATTGATAGCTTTAAACCTGTTCTGATTATGAGTCCTCATATATTTTTCATGCTTTACATGTTTTTGCCGTTTCCTTCAATGAAGACACATTCTGGATTATTGCTAAAAAAGTATGCATAACTCTATTTTTCCTTTTCTTTGAATGAACTTACATCTTCCTTTGGTCTACCTGTAGCATTTTTCTGTTTTCTGCACAAAATACTGTATCATTAACAGATTTTTATATTCCCCTTGGTAAATCATTATAAGTATTTTTATTTATGTGAAATAATATGGGGTTCAGAACAGTCCCTGTGGGACTCTACAGATAAATGAGAATTGCAACCAGGATTAAGTGCTACATTCAGTTTTGAAGCCAAATTTAGCCCAGTGAATTGTATTTGATTAAATTTTAATGTATGTGATAAGAGTCTCTTCACGTTCATTGTAGCTAAAGTAAAATTTTCATATTAGGTTGGTGTTTGTTGGTAAATGGTAGCAAAATGCCTACGGGATCCACATGGAACTCATCTGAATGTGATATTTGTGCATGCAGAGAAGGGGACGTCAGTTGTAGCATGGTAAGCAATCTAAATATTGTATGACATTAAGCTTTCAGCATGCATACTTTGATATCGGGCAGATGCCGTTTTTTTTTATTATTTTTATTGCAAACAGAAAATGTTCATACACACACTTTGAAATAAGTGTAAGTTTTATAATGATGTAAATAAGTGTAAAATAAATTTTTTATTTTAGTGTTACTTAAATCAGTCAAATCTCTCGGCTTCTAACGTCGGAGGTTGCCATAGCAGATCAATCATCTCCACATCCCCCTATCTCCTGCATCCTCCTCCGTCACTCCACACACCTGCATGTGGTCCCTCACAATATCCATAAATCTCCTCTTTTTACCTACTTCTCCTCTTGCCTGTCACCTCCATCCTCACCTTCCTTCTCTAAGTTTCCTAAGAATCATTTATTACATACCTCTTCTATATTCAAGTAGCAATGTTGATATGAATTTTTGCATTCTTATTATTATTTTCAGGTTTTATGTGATAATGCCAAATGTAAACCCCATGAACATCTTGTCACATTACCAGGAGAATGTTGCCCTCAGTGTGTATTAAATAGCTCCATATGCTTTCATGATTACAAAATCAAAGGGGTAAGCAAATAGGAAAACATATCCATAAGTTATTATTAATTGTGTAATGCAAATGAAATCCAATGTATAACAGCATTTATGCTTATTGTATAAAATCTACATGAAACTTGAATGCATTATGTTTTGGGATTTTCTCAACAGAAATAGGGCATTGAATAAAATATAATTTGCTTAGACTGTTAAGAGACTATACCCAGAAAGAAGAAATTTAGTCTCTGTCTTGGACTGAGGTTAGTAAGGGCATACACTCAGGGTAAAGATTACATCTGCCAAAACAAGTCCTTCGTAAGAAGGCAACCGTCCTAGCCCTTAGTAGAAGAGGGAGTTCGTGACGTAAAACCGAATATAATCCCAGAAACAAGAAATGTATACATTCAGTCTAAGAAAACCCTAAGTATTACACTTGAACAGGGAACTTAGACCTCTAGTTATTATGGAGATCTTATATATTAGCATTTGCCATTTTAATCTTCCCTTGGAGTACTATTAGTGAAGTTTCTCAACAGTCTTTACTTTCATAGTAACCTGTTCCTTGTACATTAGCAAAAATATATTTATTACCATATCTAGCATGACCAACACGTATAAAATAATTTCTATGCATTTGCCTGTGAAAGTAGAGAAGTAATATAGTAAATGTACAGTATGCGAGATTCTTACATTTTGGTTTGCTATGTGAAAGCTCTTGCATATTTAGTTTAGAGTAATTGCCTTTGCATTATGATAAATGGATATTACATATAAGAAAATATTAGTAAATTTAGTTTTAGATAGATGACATCCTTCAAAATATTTAGTACATTATCATTGTTTTAATGCTTTATATAATTTATTTAAATATAGTTACTCACATATTATGCTCCGTTAGCTCTGAGAAATAAAGAATATTTAATTCATTATATTTTCTTTCATTGATTGAGATAGCACGGTGAAGTTTGGACCACAGAGAATTGCCAGTTATGTTCCTGTTCTTCTGGTCATGTTACCTGTTACGTACCTGATTGTCCACCTTGTCCCATTGGTATGGCACCCTCTTACCTAAGTTCAAAAGATTGTTGCCCTGAGTGTCAACCTGTTGCCTGTCCTTATTCTTGCCTTACTTGCGAGAGTGCTGCCTCTCTTCCAAGATGTCTGTCTTGTCGGCCAGGGTATTATCTTCTGAACGAAAGCTGTGTTTCTAGTTGTGAAAAAGGATGGTTCATCCAAGGTGGAGTGTGCTCTCCTTGTCATCATTCTTGCGCTGAATGTATTCAAGCCACACAGTACCACTGTTCTAAGTAGGTAAACATTTAGCTCTTTTAGAATAAATGTTTTCATGATGTAGCAGCTGAAAATATGCTGTGTCCCAGAGTAATAGTATTAGTCTTAGATGCTGTGCAATATCATCCGCAATGTACCACAAACATATCAAGAAAGTATCAGTCCCATTTATTTTTAAAATTTTCACTGTCTCTCTTAAACATATATATTTTTTTTTCAGATGTTCTTCTTTCTTGCTTCGTGAAGGTGAGTGTGTTGATGACTGTGGCGAAGGTTATTATGCTACTGACTCAGTGTGTCAGGCATGTCATTCTTCCTGTGATGAATGTTCTGGACCTGCAATTAACCAGTGCCAAGTATGTCCTATTGGAAGCTTCTTGTTATCTGGCAACTGTATTGACACATGCCCCAGAGGATATTACTCTAGGTTAGGTATAGTACGTGTTGAGTACAGTATTACTTGATTTGGGAGTAAATGATATATCTAGCATGGTTAAAGTGTAAAGGGTCCAAAATGTAGTCGTATTCATTAGCTTCCTAAAGGTTTTATCAGTGGATTATATCAGTAAAATGTAATACTGGTATTTTGATATAATTATCAAGTTACTTTTTTCTATCACAATGCTTTTATATTTCAAATAGTTAACGACATAATTTGTGTAAAACAGAGACAGATCTTGTGAAGCATGTGAGGAGAATTGCCATGACTGTGGTGTTGGTGAGTGTTTGAAATGCAGTGAAGGATTTTTGCTACAAGATGGACATTGCCAAATAGATTGCTCCCCTGGCACATATCATGGCCCTGATAATACCTGTTTAAGTAAGTGTTATCGTTTGAACTATAAAAGATTTACAAAGTTTTGTATGCATATATCCTTCCATCATTATGATCAGTTATAACCAAAGAAGGAACACTACAATATAAAAAACTCAAGATCACAGTAATTGTGAACGCTTGCTCAGAGTGACGCTTACTGTAGGTCATAGCTTCAAGATTGAATAACACCTCTTTGCAGGATGTAAGGAAGAACTTTTTCAAGGTAAGAATAGTTGATAATTAGAATTTGCTAAGCTATGAAACAGTAAATGATAAATGAATTCATAGTTTAGGACAGCATTGATATTAGTCTTTGAGTAAAAAATGAAACTGATCAAGGGACGGAAAAATATGAGCTTAGGTCTCTTTCCCGGAAGCACGGTTAAGTAAATGTATATTATGTGCCATTTATAGTGAACAAAATCAAGCCATTGCGGTCGGTGAATTCCAGAACCAGGCCTCTGGTTTCCCTGGGTTGGCTTGGCCTCAATATAATGGCTTAATTTTACTCACTTTTGTTCATTTTGATAACTTGTGTATCACATTGTCGCTACATATCACATTGCTGCAACTCAATCTTTTGCTTGCACACACCACCATCGAACAACTGGTAAACCCAACCTATGTATGTTTTTATCATTGGCTATTTTTTTTATAGTAAATATCCTCACCAAGTTAGTCATCACTTTACCAGTCTTTTAGACAATAAAAGTAACAACAATAAACAATATATTATGGTTAGAGTATAATTTTAAATTTATAAGAAGAAATTACTTGGTAGCAGTAATTTTTAGATTGTTCTTATGTCAGTTACCTGTAAAAGGAAGCAGATTGGAAGCTGTTAAATTATTTTTAGTATACTGTATTGTATTTTAAGGACAAATCGAGAAATATCTAACTTACCATATGATAAGGAAATCAAATATTGCACTGAGATATAATAAGTTTCATGAACCAACATCAGTAACTTACAGACAGCTAGTACTTTGCATTGTAGCTAAGAGTGTAATATATAATTTGTTCGGCTATATTAGTTGGGAGTTTTGTATTCATGCTGATTAGGTAAGATTCCTTTTAAATAGAAACAATATTAACGCATGTCTAGTTTATGATGACCGAAATTCTACCATTATCAAAATTTAAACACCAGTGAGATTAGTAGACAAAAAAGATGTAATTTTATGCTTCTACCGATAATTTCTGTTCTGCTAAAGAAAGAGTAACTGAAAAATTATTAACTTTTAACACTGACTTTTATTGCACACTGCCGTCTAACCCAATATTTAGCTTTTCTTTACTTATGGTTGGTTCAAATTTGTAGGGAGAAAATTAGTAATCAGTACATACCATGATTGCTCAAGATAATGATGTTTAGGGTAGGTGTTTAACAGCCAATGTTTTGTAAATGCAATTGTATTATGTATCATATAAGTTGCCCTCCTCAAAGGCCTGTCTGTAGCATCATGTGACTTCCAGTACTCATCGCAGATTATTATTATTATTATTTATTATTATTATTATTATTATTATTATTATCATTATTATTATTATTATTATTATTATAAGCCAAACAACAAGCCTAGCTGTAAAAAGTCAAAGATTATAAGCCATATGGCACCAGCTGGGAATGCATCGTGGTGAAAAATGGAAAAAAGAGAAAATAATAAAAAAAATGTTTATGGAAAGCCATTAAAGTTATTCCTTCTGCAGTAGACTGTAATATAGATTGTATAGATGTTTTGTCCTTTATTCAGGATGCCATCCAACTTGTGCTACTTGTTCTGATGCTGGAGTCTCATCTTGCACATCATGTCCTCATTACCTTCTGAAGAGTGGATCAACGTGTGTCAGTACTTGTCCAAGAGGCACTTACCTTTACAAAGTGGAATGTCATCCTTGCCACCCATCTTGTGCTGAATGCAGTGATTCAGGATCAGACAGGTGAGAATGAGCCAAATGTTTTCTATGTTACTGGAATTTTTATATACAACTACATAAGCTTCTTAAAGGTGAATTGTAATTTTATAGATGTAAATTTTCAAACTCAATTTTTGGGTTCTAAGAAATTACATTCCATTCTTAAATATCCTTTTATTTATTTTTAATATTTCAAGAGCGTTTGTATGTTGCAGTTGCATTGTATGTGCCTCATCAGAGCAGATTGTTGTGATGAAGAACCTGGAAATAACTGGAGAATGTCATGTGGACTGCCCTCCAACTCATCAGCTTTTCAATCATATCTGCATGGGTGAGTTCAATGTCTGGAACTCTTTTTATTAATAGAAAAATTTTTTAAATAATAGAGTTTTTACTGCTAGCTCTGAATAATATTAAGAACTTGGAAATAACTGGAGCCTCCAACTCATCAGGATTTTAATCATGTCTGCATGAGCAAGTTCATTGTCCGGAGCTCTGTTTATCACGAACAAAATGATAACTAATAAAGATTATGTCGTAGAACTCTTTACTCCTATCACTGGATAATAGTGTTGTGTAGTTTACTGTCAAGATGATAGTGTTTCTCCGAAGATCTTTAAACTATGAAAACTCGGTAAGGCATGTTATTAATTCTCTTAGAGTAGGTGTTCCTTCATCATCAATTAAGATTTTTGGTAAATATCATTCTGACCGCAGTAGTGCAATGGTTAGAGTGCCCGACTCAGGAAGTGTCTAATCCACATTTGAGCCCAATACAGGGCATTAAGAAGGGCATCCAACCTTAACTCCCCAGCTCCAGCCTCTTTCTGTATCCACCACCATTTCTAATGGGAATTAATAGTTACACATAAATCTGTAAACTACAATTGGAGGTTATCTTCCATGCAGCCTGTCAGAGTATACATATGGAGTGATACACCCACACATATAAAATTTGAATGTTAAGAAAGCAAACTAATGTGAGTCCTAGCCATATGTAACTAAATTGAATTAGATTATAAACATAATACGCTAGAGAACTAATGGTACAACTTTCATTGCACTCCTTTGTATTGATAGTATTTGTGTCAGCAACTGTGGAGTTCTATTCTTCTTTTGTTCACCTTATGCTTATGACAGTCCCAGTATTATGGTGTAGATGCTATCATACTTCATAATTTTATTTCAATGTGATGCCATACCCTAAAGCTAACAGGGTGGCCACAATTGATCATAAACAAGAGAAGTAATAGATTTTCATCACTCCCTTCCCGTCCTTCTCTCCTCAATCAAGTTTTCGTAAGCAAGCAAAAGTATCTGATAGGATAGTATATACAGTTTTAGCTTTATCTTGCAGTGCACACAGGGATTTCGAATGAGGCATATTTATTTTATGATAGTATACCTTGATGTATATGGAAATTAACCATGTTTGCCTTATTTCAGGTCCTCCCTTAGGGTGTGATATATGGCATGTATCACAGCCTGCATCCTGTCAGATGTGCTTAGAGGGATGGTTACTGCAAGATCAGCAGTGTACTCGTAAATGTGGAGGAGGATTTTATTTGCATAGTTACAATAAGACTTGTTTAGGTAAGCATGTTTGCCTTGTAAATTTTTCATATCCGTATGTGACGCTTGTTTTTTACCTAGCATTAATTCCATTTGAATTTTGGTCTTAATAATCTCGTACGTATCTAGCATGTGTAACATGGTATCGTATAATAAATCATCTGACATGAATTATCTTATGAATTATGGTCTTGATATTTACATAGACTCTAATGGTAAATCTAGAAGCATATAGAAAATAAGCATTTTATGACATCTGTTCCCCATGAGAATACTTTCATTTTTGTGAGAAGTAAATACAGAGAAGGGGATTCCCAGTCCCCACGCTTCGCCCCTTTTAGTCGACTTTTACGAAACGGGAAAAAAAAAAGTATTTTCTTTGACTCAGCCACCCCCCTTATAAGGGGGACTATGGCTTTGGTATATGGATGTTCCCTCTGAGGGGGTGCAAGGATACCTCCTCTGTATACCCTTTGTGTTGTAAAAGTCGACTAAATTGGGTAGAGTTGGGGGGGACTGGGAATCATCTTTGTATTTTTCTCCCACAAAGAGTCAAGGTTTTATCCGACTCAGCCACATCCCCTTTTATGGGGGATTATGTTTTTTGCTTCCCATGAGCATTCAACCTTGGACCTCTTGAGCACCGCTCCATAGCTTAGGGCACATAGCCACATAGGTCATGAAAGAGTTATAGTTATGAATATTGAATTTTTGCGCATGATGTTGGATGATAGCAGAGACCCAGACCTACTTCTGTGAGAATTATGAAACACGAGGCTAGAGATACGTGGATATCTATATATCTAAAGAAATGAGAGGCAGAATTTCTCGAGGCCCATTGCTTTGCTTGGTGTTGAAGGCACCGCCGATGATCATATTGACTTCTTATAGTCTGTCCATCAACTCTGATGCTTAATGAAGATGAATGTGCTGGTCATTGTGCACTGAGAAAATGGGAAAATTACAGAGTTTTATAGCACAATGATACCCTCTGTAATCCTGAAACTTTAGCAGAAGTTCCTGTTCTGTCTCTTGTAAGATATCCGTGACTATGCTTACTAAGCTGTGGACTGTTCTACAGAATCCAGGTTTGAGACCCGGTAATAAGTGGTAAATTAGAATTGTAGCATGTGAGTTATAGTACTGTTTTTCATATTTATATATATAAAGTTATTTATATTTTGACATATTTAATATTATAGCCTGTGATCCTAGATGCCAAAACTGCTCTGGTCCAGGGCATACGGAATGCCTCTCTTGCCATAAAGGTGCTACATTACACACAAGAGAAAACAGATCTGAGTGCCTGACTAAATGCTATCGGAGACGTTACTTGGCTCCAGACAATACTTGTCAAGGTAAGCGAAGGAGTTTTTGAAAAAAAAATGATGTTGCGGCATTTGCAAGTAAAATGATAGATTTATCAATGTGTTTAGTTATAGTTTCAGTATTCTGATTCCAAATTGCTGTATATATAAGTGGTTTAAAAAGACGTTATTTTCCTTAGAAACGACATCAGATTTTTTAACTTGGGACAGATATACATCTCTGGCCTTTGTAAAAAGCAAGTATTTGAATGCTTATTGATATTAATAATAACATTGAGTTCCATATCTTTTCCCTAATTTTACTTACCTAATCAAGCTCACGGCATAGAGCCTCATGCTTGTACTTCTTCTCTTGGCCAGATTCTTCTTTGATCCATAAGCATATCTCATATCTTACCTTAAAATGTGAATGCTTTTAGCATATTCAGTTTCCTCGCTTAGTGAATACTTATTTTAAACTATTTTTCCTTTTAATCAGAACATCCATACTAGCTACATTAAAATTTCATTGACAATGTTAATGTAGAATTTCTAAGCTTTACATTAATGACACCCATATGAAAGAATTAACTCTGTCATATGGTGTCAAAGATATCTTGGTGTTTCTGAACCAAATGGATGTAATATTTATTACTTTTTGTGTTACATGTCATAGATAGCCTTTTATACTGAAATGAAGATAATTTACTTTTCAGCTTGCCACAAAAGTTGTGAAGCATGTACTCATGATCATACCATATCAGAGACTGTATGCCTACAGTGCAAAAATAATAAAAGAATCCCTGAAGGCGATCACTGTGTTCACAATTGTCATCAGGGTTTCTACTTCAATGATATCATGAAAAGATGCCAGCCGTGCCATCCTAGTTGTGAGTCTTGTGAAGGCCCTCATCTAAATAACTGTACAGCTTGTAGTGAAGGATATAATTTAAAGTCTATGGTAAGTTTATACTTTAAAGTCTTTGATATGTATGTAATTCAGTGCAATGTATATAAAACCATTCCAATATTGCAATATGAGAAAGACCATATTTTAGAATTTCGAAAATAGATACATACTAAAAATGTAAAAGTATTATTTAATTTGTATATACAGGTATTCTTCATTTACGTATTTATTATTTTTCTATATGAACAGGGCTTCTGTGAAGCAGATGAATGTCCAAGTGGATATTACTTTGGCACTAATAACTCTTGTATGAAGTGTAAAGGAGACTGTAATATGTGCTCAGATGATGGCACTAAATGTATTACGTGTCCAGGAAATAAGCAGTTACTTTTTGGAAAATGTGTTAGTAGATGTCCACAGATGTTCTTTAGTGATGCCTCTAATGGTGGAGAGTGTCAAGAATGTCACTGGACGTGCAAAGAATGCTTAGGTCACAAGGAAACTGACTGCTCTTCGTGTGCTGAGAATGCCCTTCAAGAAGGCAACCGATGTGTCATGCATTGTTCACCAGGTATGGCCAGTGCTATGCTAATGTAGGTAAGCTGTTATATAAGGGTTACTTCTTCCGCCATTAAATAATTCATAGTAAATTATCAAAGACATGGAGACCGCGGTTGTGTAATGATTAGAATGCTCGACTAAGGAGGTGACAGTCCCACGATCAAGTCCTCTGCTGGGTGTTAGAAAGGGATTCCAGCCTTAATTCCCAATCTCCAATCTGTGTGCCCATTCCTGTAATAGGGATTAATAGTGCCACAAAACTATTAAATTAGCCCTCAGAGATATTCAACACAACCTCTGCAATGTGTACTGTTCAAGTTTTGAACATTACTTTTCTTTAAGTGATTGATATTGTTATTAATAAGTCTATATATTTTTTTTGATACAGAATATTATCCAGTAGATAAAATATGTAGGCAGTGCCCTCCAGGATGTCTTGCCTGTAACACAAGCTCAGCTTGCCTCAAATGCCGTTCCCCCTATTTACTACAAGATGGCATATGTGTCACATCTTGTCGACCTGGAACTTTTGCTAATGTTTTTGACAATATTTGTTATGGTAAATATACCCTTAGTCTGTGTAATTGAGATATGCTATGCCTTACATGGAAATATTTGTCACATATTATCAGCTATAGATAACGTAATCTTTTTTTTAAAGGATTATATTATTGCTTTTCAGATTGTGGTATCAATTGTCTCAGTTGTTCCCTATATGAATGCCACAGTTGCAGAAATCCTTACCTTATGCAAGATGGACAGTGTGTTGATCAGTGCAGTGCCAACTTTTATCCAGATATAGAAGATGGCACTTGCTTACATAATACTGAAATGCCAATTCTGAAAATTTTGATTCCTCTTATTGTAGAGTATAATAGCATTTACATCATCAATAGCTCTGTCCTGCATGTTGAAGATAAAGATACCTCACATAAGCGCCTTTCAGTCATTTTTGAAATTATGCCATCAAACGGATTTATCTATCACATTCACAAAGGAAGAGATATTTTGATACAGGAAAAGGAAATTATGTCCATTGACAATTTTAAAAAAGGACAGATATATTTCAAGCATGATAAGAATCGACCATTGCACGGTAATATGAAGATTAGTATATTTGATGGATTTTTCCGTTCTAGCGTCGAGGACGTGTTTATCAATGTCATCTCGAAACACAAGCCAGTTATATTGATCAATGAACCACTTCTTTTGTATAAAGGAAAGACAGGAGCTATTACCTCCAGAATTTTAAATATTCATGATCTAGATAGTCCAGAAAGGATTCAAGTACGAGTTTTATCTGGATTGAAACATGGGAGACTTTCAAATGGCGATAAAAAGGTATACAGCTTTACACTGCAGGATGTCTCACAGTCACTCATTACTTACACTCATGATAATACTAATTCAACTAGTGATATGATATTGTTGCAGTCAGGAGATGGACATTTTGTAGTAAACTTCATATTCCATATTTATATATTTGATGAAGAAAGAAGTAAGCCCGTCCTAGTAAAAAATGTGGGTACTCATGTTTTGACAAATCATCGTGTGCAGCTTACACCACAGGTGCTAAGAGCATCAGATATTGACTCGGATGATGAAAATCTTGTGTATACACTTCTCCCAATGTTACAGAATCCTGGGCATGGTAATTGAAGGGTAATAGATTATCTGCCTTTGACATAAACATGAAGAGAATTATTTGCATATTGTACTGAATATCTATATGAATGTAAAGTGAATATTTACTGTAAATATGAACTATATTAACCTTGACTTGGAAATATATGATGACTTCCAATTTTATTTACATATACATCACCAGGTAAACTGACTTTGATGATTCCGTTACCCCCTGCTCCAGATGGGTTTTATAATGATGGATGGACACAAATGGACGAGTCTCATCTAGTCAGACCAGCCACTAGGTAGATATTTTATGCTGATTCATCATAAACCTTTAGCATTCATTCATGTTTGCTTCGAGCAGTTATGCATAATTGAGTAGGAAAGCCAAGATATTTGTGAAAACTTGTCACAAGTGCTGCTAGTTAAATACACGTATTACCTTACATTCCATTTCTAGTTTTACACAACGGGACTTGAATGAAGGCCTTGTCTGGTATTTTCATTCTGATGAGAGAAATGCAAGATCTGATGAGCTCTTCTTTTCTGTATCTGATGGATCTCATCCACCAAATATTTTGGGTGACCAGTCTTTTGTGATTCAACTAGAACCATCTGAAGAACCAACAATGATCCCTTTACCAGAGGCTCAGCTTGAAATTACAGTAAGTTTATTTCCATTTTATTTGCCGATTATTTAAGCAGTAATAGGTTTTATTTGTACAGGGGTAGACATTGTTATTGCATTGATAATATAATAGTTTTTATTTTTTTTTGTTATGGTAAGTCCCCTGTTGGGGTGGACACTGACGAATGGAAACTGGGGCATTCAGACCGGATGAACTTCTTATCACCCTGCCGTGAGCTCTAACAGGGCTGTGACCTCCTAAATCAAGCATTTTACCGCTACGCTATAGCAGTATAACACTTGTGGGTGAAATATATAGGGGAGTAAAGGGCTGGCAATCCCATTCACCTAGAATTTTTTCTTGCCACAGACCTGCTGATGGAAAGAATGAGGCCGGGTAGCTAATGATGAAGCCCTGTCAGTCCCCTTTTTGGCTCATTAGTAACCACCCTGCTGGTGTTGTTGTTTGCCGTTTAAGTGTCATTATTAATCCATGTTGGAATAGGAATAGATAAAAAGAAGTCAGGACTATGGAATCATGATTGGATTATATTACTGTACTTAAATTACAGGTACAGGATGGCCAAGCTGCACAAATTACCCAAGATCATCTATCGTTCATGGGTGTAAAATCTGCCGAACATCTAGTGTATACCATAACTCATCCATTACGTTTTGGCGAGGGATCTCTTTTTCACATAGATTCTCCCGGTTTAGAACTGAGGCAGTTTACACAAGCAGATATTAATGATATGAAAATTATATACATGCCTCCCTTAGGAGATATGGTAATGGAGGAAAAGGAATATAGTTTTAAATTTACTGGTAAGCAATTTTCCTATTTGAATTTAAGTAAGTGCTATATATGCAAAGCTTGTCATAGGTGTTTGTACAACTTCAGCCCAATTACACTGTGGATGATCTAAGCAGGGTGATGAGCAGGGAGTAATTATGGCAGCCCTCTATTCCCAAGGAGCTAAGAGGAGTAATCGAGGTATATTAGCCTATTTTGATTGTGTGGTTTGACTCGGCCACCCTCTGACATTGGAAATTGCGACTATTGTGTATGTATATCAAAATTCTGTCTCTATCTCTGAAACTATTCACTGAGAAATTTGTCTACTATAGGTAGTTATTACCATGCTTCCTCTGGCTTGGCATATTATGCCCTATATGGCCTTCAATAACTATAATAATAATGATACAGTAAATATGAAGAGCGAATGGTAAATATTATGATCGATTTGGTTACGAGGCAAAAAGGCGATAATGAGAGAAGATCAGGGGATGGGGCCTCATTAAGATTGCTGTACACAAATGGTGATGGAATAGCTGGTAAGGAAGTAGAATTAAAGGATAGAATTCACAACAGTAAGGCAGATATAGTAACGGTTACAGAGACTAAGTTATGTGAGGACATAAACAGTGTCACAGTTTTTCCTAAGAGCTTCAGAATATTAAGGGTTGAAAGATCTGAGAGGACTAGTAGAGGGATAGCACTGCTCATGAGTGAAATATTTCAGGTTGAAGAAATAAACTTTGTTATAGAAAGTGAGCTCAAGGAATTTCTGGTTGCTCGCATAAATACTGGGTCAGAGAGCATTATAATAACTGTTGTATATAACCCACCAAAGAACCAACATAGGCTAGAAATTTTTGAGGAAATTCATATAGGTACTATTGAAGTCATAAACTCAGTTGTTAACATCGCACAGGAGAGAAAATGTAGGATTTTTATTAAGGGAGATTTTAATCATAGAGAGATAGAGTGGATAAATCTTGACCCACACTGTGGGGAGGACTCATTTGGGGCAAGATTTCTAGATTGTGTACAAGGGAATTTCCTACACCAACATGTACTGGAACCAGCGAGGGCCAGGGGTGGGGACGAGCCATAGCTGCTTGTTCTAGTATTCACAGATAATGTGTTGGATATTGACAAATTTGAGTATGAACCACCAATTGGAAAAAGTGACAACTGTGTGTTGTTGATGGAGTATATCATCAAAGATGTTCTGCGTGAAAGTAGAAGCACTGAGGACACGAGGATAAACTCTCTAAAACAGTGGTTCTCAACCTTTTTTACCCTTGGACCCCTTTTCTCTTTTTTTTTTGTGGACCCCTTCATAGCTATATAAATTGCTAAGAAATTAAAAGAAATTTTGCTACAAATAAAACACGTATTTACATAATACAGTGTATAATGTCGAGGTAAATGAAAATGTTTTAGTTAAAATAACTGTTAATTGAAAAAAAATTCTCCTAGTCATTGATTATTGTTATCAAATTTATTCCGTTATGATCCCTATTGATATCTTTATATTTCTCAAAGCTTATATATATCAGATAACTACCAAGTTATAAATATAAGTTTCAAATTTGTATCAAAACAGGAAATATTTAGCTATTTTTTCCTAAAGTCTTTCAAATTGGAAACAAAATTTGAATACTGAAGCGGGGAATTTCAGAAAAAGTAATGTAAGTATGTATGTACTAGGAACTTTGTAATATCTCTCACCTTGTTACGATGGAGTTCAACATAAAACTGAAGTGAACTGTTTGGGTCATGTCGACTTTTATAGGCACTGAGAGTTAATAATTGTACCGGAAATCATCCCTGCTACTGAAGATCTTAATGCCATTAATCCTTCCTTGATAAGCGCAGTCTCTTTGACCTTTGTCATTGCTGATCAAAGGTCAGAGACCGAGCTAAGGAAGGTAGATAATTGCCCTGAAAATAAACATTAAAGCTCACCGCCTGCTTCCTGAGAAAAGATAAGAGATTTTCACCTTCGTTTGTTCTTGCCACTGACTGATGGGTGAGTAGATAGGTCAAAAGGAATTATAAAAGAAATAAAGTGAGAAAGAATCATTCATATACTGTATATTCACTACTTATATCAATATGGGAATTTTATTTTTAGTAATAAAAACCGTTCTGAAGTGGAATTGCTTCATGGACCACCAAAATATCACTGTGGACCCCCAATTTGTTATATTTTGCCTGTGGACTCCCAGGAATATTACACGGACCCCCCAGGGTCCATATGGACCCCGGTTGAGAACCGCTGATCTAAAAGGAGATTACATCAAAATTAATTAGCTTTTTGCAGTCTGTACAAGAAATGTACGACATCTCTTGTGAGGAATATGGGAAGATAGTAGATTGTTGTATACCTTCCACCAAAATAGGAGTTATTCATGCCATAGAGAAATGGTTCAATAATTAGTGTAAATGAGCTAAGGAGTGGAGAGACAAATGCTGGAAAAGGAATAGGAGGAGAAAAAACATAAATGCCTGGTAGACTTCTAAAAGAGCAAGAAATGATTACCTAAGTAAAAGAAGAGAGGCAGAGAGAGAGATACTATGAAAGAGATATCACCAGGAAGGCTAAAGAAAATCCCAAACTATTCCACAGCTTTATCAAAGGAAAACTGAAGGTAAAATAACAGGTTTTAAAGCTAAAGAAAGTGGATGGAAGCATCTCTGAGACGGATGATAGAGATCTGCGAAGAATTAAACAAGGAGTTTGTCAGTATTTACAGAAGATAATACCCACCCCCTCAAATTGCAGAGATAGGAGCTCATGGGCTGGTATTGGATAACATCATCTTTTCAGCCAGAGAGGTATGCAAAGTGCTGGTGGAATTAGATGCCCACAAAGCTACTGGTCCTGATGATAAATCTCTTTATGTACTTAAGAAATGCGCTAAATCAATATCAGCGGCACTAAGTATCATATTTGGAAAGTTGCTGGAGTCAGGGGAGATTCCAAGATGATGGAAATAAGCGAACATGGTACCTATCTTCAAAAAGGGAAGGAGGGATATGGCTCTAAACTATAGACTTGTTTTGACCAGCATAATTTGCAGTGTTATGGAGAAACTGCTAAGGAAACATCTCTCTTCGCTCGAAATCCTTCAACTCTCTGTCAATGAGACAACATGGCTTCAGAGAAGGTAGATCAACACTAACAAACTTATTAGAATTTTATGATGAGGTAAGCCAAATCTTACAGGAAAGAGAGGGCTGGGCAGATTGCATATTCCTAGACTTCCAGAAAGCGTATGACACTGTCTCACATGGGAGACTTATTAAGGAGCTGCAAGTAATGGCGAGAATAGGTGGAAATGTCTAGAAATTAATAAATACCTACTTAGAAGGAAGGGAACAGAGGATTAGAGTAAGAAACTCAGAGTCTGAATGGAGAAGGGTTAGTAGTGGAGTTCCACAGGGTTCAGTTTTAGGGCCTCTTTTGTGCCCTGTATATGTACATGACTTACCAGAGTCTGTAAATTAATTCATGAATATGTTTGCAGATGATGCAACGATTGTGAAGAAAGTAAAAGATGAGAACAATGACAAGAGAACTTCAGGAAGGCCTAAATAGTCTGCATGAGTGGTCAGAAAAGTGGCTAATAATATTCAATACTTCAAAATGTAAGGTAATGAGAATGGGTACAAGTGCAAGAAGGCCCAAGCTTGACTACTCAATGGCAGGAGTAGAACTTCAAGAGACAAAGAATGAGAGAGATCCAAGAGTATATATACTGGCCGATTTGTCTCCAGATATGCATATAAATGGTATAGTAAGGGCAGCATATGCTTTCTTAACAAATTTATGGGTAGCCTTCAGGCACATGGACAATGAAATGTTCAGAAATGTTTATGTAACCTAAAAAAAGTTCAAAGACATGCCACAAAACTGGTGCCAGAAATACGCTATCTCAGTTATGAGGAGAGGCTAGAAGCTACAAGAATGAGGATGATATGGTGACGTTTTATAAATTCCTTCATGGTTATGACAGAGTGGTTAGGGATCAATATTTTGATATCGCTGGTACTAGAACTAGAGGTCATAGTTTGAAGCTTCGTAGAAATCTTCGTTGCAGAATGTAAGGAAGTACTTTTTGTAGTGTAAGAATAGTTAATAATTGGGATTTGCTAAGTGAGGAGGTAGTTAATGCTAATTCAATCCATAGTTTTGGCGACAAGTACGATAAGTATCACTTATTACAAAATGGAATCAACCGGGAGACGGGAAGTTACGAGCTGGGGACTTTCCCATAAGCACAATTAGGTAATTACACTGTAGGCAGTAAAAAAGTAGGTCAACCTATTGTCATATGGATCATTGAGGCATCAGATGCAGAGTTATAATGAACTTCTCAGTGAATGACCATGGGCACACTGGAGGATATGGGATCATATAGACATTGCAAAAGTTCTCTTGATATTGCTTGAGAATTTGTTGAATTATCGGGGCATATAGATGTTATTATATTCAATTAATCGTTATCACGTATTTTTATTTGCCATGAAAAACAGTATATTTGCCATTTGTGTGACACTGTCATTCCTCATTTGAGTTGGGAGAGATGGACACATATTGGTTGGCAGCTGGGGAATTAAGGCCTTTAGAAGTCTTTTTACATGCTAAGAATAGCAACATATGAGGGTATTATATGCTTTATTTCAGTGTCAGATCAGTATACAGGAAAAAGCATTGAACTGCCTGAACAAAAATTCACCATTCATGTTGTGCCTCAGGCTGGAAGTCATCTCTCCTTTGCCATTGAGAATCCCGAGTTGATGATAAGAAGTGTAAGTATTATAAAGTGTTAGAAATATTTTACCGCAACATTTAAATCTTTGACATATATGTTGTTGTATTAAAATGAAAATATGTCAAGAATGCTGTTTGTCTTTGATACAAGTATCAAAAAGAATTTTACTCATTTATGTTCATTTTAGCATGAAACGGTTGTACTGGATCACAAATTCTTAGAACTTATCCATCAAGAACAAAATGATGAGATTGAATTCATGTTACTTGAAGCACCTGTTCATGGCTCAATTACCCAAGAAATTGACGGTGAAATCTTTGTTTTTACTGAAGGTAAACTTTTGCATGCTAATGTTTGTTTGCAAAGTTTTGGAAGAGTTATTTTTCTTTTACAAAATATATCCTTTTACCAATCTGAAAAGCATTCTTGGTACTCTCTCTGAACAGTATATCACGCTGTGATTGTAGAATTAGTATATGCCATCATGTTAGGTTGCCTAAGCATTATATTAACGAGATACAGTAGTATACATTATATCCCTTGTGGAGTGGGAGTTCAGACTGACCTTGGATTGGGTTAGCTTTTACTGTCTCATGTCATTACCTACTAAATAGGGCAATTAATTTGGGAGTTGGTGATTTCCTATATGTCTGCCTGATTGTGCAGCCATTGCCTGGAGACCACTGGATCCACGTGATGGAGAGGGGCCTGCGACTGGCTATGTAGTAGGTATATAGTGTGGCTCTCTGTTACCCATATTCCCTGAGTGTTGTAAGAACCAAATAATGGGCTGGTAAGCCCATCCCTCATGAAGTTTGTTTCTTGCCTTAAAATTTCTGAAAGGTGAGGATGTGCAGCATTGAGAAAGCTCACAGTCTCCCCATTTGTGAACTATCCATCTGGCTTCAATGGGATAAGCAACTTGTTAAAAAATATAAGTACAGTACAGTAATTTTTCCCTCATTATGAAAATTGGATATAAGAACATTCAAACTGAATGCAGAAGATTTTTCTTATTTCAGAGGACAGTCTTAACCAGGAAGAAGCTCAAAGATCCAATCTCAAGTACAATCATGATGGGTCGGAATCAATGCATGATTCTATTGTGTTCCTAGCACTTGGCCGTACATCAGAAGCTACAACTAGGATATCCATTACTGTTCGTCATGAAGACCAGCAACAACCTGTTAGAGGCAATAATGCCTCATTTTCCTTTGAGCTTTTGGAATGTAGGTTCATTTGGAAATGAGTCTTGAATCTTAGTTTAGTTTCTAGTATATTACGATTTCTATCCTTAAATCATTAATTCTTATTTTCCAGACATATATACAGTATATCTTTTGGAAAAGTCAGCAGGGCGGTACATATTTTAAAAGAAATGGCAGGTGAATATTTTGGCATATTACAGGCATTATTGTTCAAAGTAATAAGAGATTTAGGGTTGAATGACTTGAAAATGAGATTAAATGGTGTGGTACTCGAAGAGGTTAAGTGTTTCAGATATAGGGGGAATAACTTTGAAGCAGATGGTAGTCAAGGAATGAAGACTGATCATAGAGCGTGGAAAGTGGCAAACTACCGGGAGCACTGAGTACTGTATGGAAAGAGATATCAATAGCAAGACAGATATGGATTACATGAGAAATAATTGCTCCTGCTATATGGTATGGTAGTGAGTGGCGAACTCTGCCTGTAGTGGAGAAAGATAAAATTTTAATTCTGGAGACGAAGTACCTTAGAAGAGTGTGTGAAGTCAAATGGTTCCATAGTGTAAGGAATGAGAGAAAATGACGTGTCCAACAGAAAAAAGTTTCTAGGAAAGAATGGAACAGAGATGGTCTTGCTGGCTTGGACGCCTAGCAAGTTTGGACAGTGAGTTAGATATAAGGAGAATTTATGCTCACGTATTAAACTTCGAGGTAAACAAATTAGGAGACAGAGTGACAGGATGTGTGAAGCCCTGCCCTGGAGAGACTTTTTTTTTATCATGAAGGTTGTCTTACAAGAAATGGAATAAACAAAATTAAACCCTCATGAGTGGATCACGGGACACTAGGGAGACTTGAAGCCTGATTCTGGAAATTTCGCATTGGCAATGGCTTAATCTTGTTCACTATTTGGCATGCATAAGTATGACTATGAGCAAAAATTTTCATATAAATGGAGAGCTGGTAGATAGCTATTACTTTTATTATTAATGAACTTTTCTCTGATTGTAGCCTTCCTTTTTCAGTGTGGTAGGAGAGTGAAACATGTATTAAAATGTTATCACAAGAGTTATATTCATAAATATCCATAAGATGTTAATGCCATTTGAGTAAAGTTTAATTGTTGTGTCTCTGTGTCTTTCAGATGAATCTAAAGTGATAAGCAGTTTGAACCTACACTTCACTGATATACATTCTGGAGACGATGAACTAATTTACACACTGACAACACAACCAGGGTATGGCAGTCTTGTAATAACAGAACCTTCAGGAAATACGAGATTCGTAAATGAAACGGATAAATTTACCCAGGCTGATGTTGTTTATGGATTGCTGAATTATTCTTCTAATGTAGAGATTGGACTCGGAGATGCGACTGAAAATCTCGTTTTTAATGTAACTGACCCAAGCAACAATGTTTTGAGTAACCAGGTAATATTTTCCATATTCAAAACCTTATAGAACATTTTGGCAAATGTGTATAATGTATAGGTAGAGAATATGTTTTCGTTTTCCCTTTTGTGCTTGAAAATTGGAAAAGTTTTGTTTTTGCATTCTAATATTTTTGAGGTCTGAATTTTACGCGTTTTGAATATTATGTATTAATATACCTTAATTTTTAAAGGTAACAGTTAGTTTTGTTGGTAATATTAATAGACACAGATCTATTTTTTATCGCTGATTTTTTTTCATTATTATACCATAACCTACTTGGGGGATGCTGTAGCACAGTGGTTAGACCACTCGACTCGGGAGGACCCACAATTGAGCTCACCATGAGACTTTTAGAAGGGCATCCAGTTTCATTTGCCGAGCTCCAGCCTATGTACAACCTCATAATGGGGACTAACAGTGACACATTAAATGGTTGGATAGCCACAATTGAATAATATGTACTTTATTGACAGGTACTGAGAGTGTTAATTCGCAGTGTTGATAATGAAGCACCAGATGTAGCCGTCACTGGGGTAATAGTTGTAGATGAAGGAGGGAGTGTTGTAATTCCTCCAGTCTTCAAAATAAATGATGTTGACACCCCACCTGACAATCTGCTGTTTGTTATGGAGGCACCACCAATATTTGGATATATTACAAACTCGTATTCAGGTTGGGTAGCACATTCATTAATATGTGATTGCGTTGTGTTACTGTGAAAAAGATTAGTTCACCCTCAAAAATTTTCGAAAACATTGCATTTTCTTTTTAAATGAAAATGCCTTTTCATCAGAGTATTTTATGAACTAATATTTTATTTAGACGTCCAATTGAGAAGACTATACTGTATAATTAATTATTGAAATATGTATTATAATTTATTAGTGCTATAACCGTATGTGTAATTCAAGCTTATATAATACAAGCAGGTGAGCTTTAAATAGAAAAAGCTCCCTTTCCTACTGATTTATGTCTTATATTCTACCTTGGATCCACATGAAATGCAAAATATCTCTTTCCAGTTGGTTTATGTCATATATTTTATCTTAGATCCACATAGAGGTATAAGCAAAAACACTTTCAATTTGTACGTCTTATATTTTACCCTAGATCTACACAGAGGAGGAATCGCCACTTTAGTTTTTCAATTCTCATTATCTGATATAATGGCTGGTAAAGTAGTGTATGTACAGTCTCAGCATCGACATCAAGAGCCAACTGAAGATTCACTTCTTTTTCATGTTAGTGATGGTGTCAACCTGTCTCCTACTTTGAGGATTAATATTACCATACGAGTAAGGAATAGTTTTTCATAATTTTATTTGTGTAAATGACCTGTCATTAGTCTTACTGTTTTACTTCGATGTCATTTAAAAAAAGATGCAACTTCAATATTATTGTAAGTTATGATAGAAAGGACAAATCCCATTATAAAAGGAGTCAAGCTTCTATTTAATACACCTTTTTTAATTTATTTATTTCTTAGCCGAAGAATGATGAATCGCCAATTATTCTTGGTGAACAAGTCGTTTTGGAGCAAGGTCAGACTGTCATTATAAACAATCAGTCTCTCTTCATCTCAGATGTTGATACAAGCTCAGCAGAATTGGTCATCAATATTGCTCAATCTCCATTACATGGTAAGAAGTTGTCGAAGCATATGTATGCCAGTATGTAGAGATATATGCCATATTATTTGTCGCTATTAAAGGAAGCTCTTTAGATTTTATGCTAGTAGCTTAACTGTGATTAGGTGTTGATGGAACTGTTTCGTGATGTTGATGGATAAAAGTAGAGCAAGTAAGGGCGAAATAGAAGTATGCAGTATAAAGTGTAAGCATTGCATGATCATGAGAAAACCTTTTACCATGGTCACCCAGTAAAAAAAGAGCTCCCTTGGGTAAGATTTCATATTTAAAATTAAGTTACATTTATCTTCTACCTTTAAATGTGGACCTGATGTTTTACAGCTATTATGGTCTTGTTGTTTTTCCTAAATTTCTGGATTTTCCAGTTAAAACTGCTTCTTACACACATCTCTCCAGGATCTGTCCATAAGAAGGCTTCTCCTGATGTGTCAATAAAGAAGAGTGAATTGCTAAGCAGAGGTCAGAGCTTCACATTTCAAGATGTAATCAGTGAATTGATTCTTTATTCACATGATGGATCCAGAGAACCAGAAGATGTAATGGAAATTATGGTAAATATGACTTAGCTATTATGCAAATAGTTAGAAGACTTATAAAATACTATTATTATACCTTATGTTTATGGCCGTTTTATGTGTCACTAACAATCCCCCTTCAAATGGGGTAAGTAATACCAGTTTTAAGACCAAAAGGTGGGAAACAAATGGCATGGATTAGACTTCAACTGAAGGTCAGTGATATATATATTTCAAATATGGAGCTTATGTTGTGCTGTTATGATTGAACATTGTGTCCTTTTCTATATGACACATGTTATTGCTTGAAGCAAACAAGAAATATAATATTGGAGTGTGAAAGATGAGTTCAGTAAGATTATTTAGGGGCTATTCCCATCTGTGAAACTGAGACACAGGCAGTTTATGAAATAAATGTTATTCTGACTGATATATAACGAGATTTTGTGGGATATTGTAATGATTAGTAACCCCCAGAACCCCAAGTAAATTTAAATGTATATTACTAAGAAGTTGACTTGCCTTTTAAATATGAATAACCCTAGAGCACCTTTAAATTACTCTTCCTTGCAAGCCCTGCTCTGTATAACGTCAGTATTTTCCATGTTTATATTTCGTAAGTGTGTAATCCAAGACTTATTAATGATCTTAATAATATTTCCCTATAGGTGAGTGATGGAGATCATGAAACTGGAGGCTTAGTGGAGTTCAGAATTCTACAAAAGGCTGACGAAATGCCGAGGCTTTTGTTGAACCAAGGCCTCACACTCAAATCGGGTGAAATCTCACTTATATCCTCATCTCTTCTCTTAGCTGAAGACATGGACTCAGAAACAGATATGATCAAATATGTGGTGACAAGTTTACCAATATCAGGAAAATTAGAAATTTACCATCCGCATCGAGGAGATTGGGTTCCACTTACTGTTGGTTCTGTTTTTATGCAAAAGGACATACTTAATAACAATGTCAGGTAAGTAAGAAAATCTGCTTCTTTTTTTATTATTACTCTTAGGAAAAGGACAACCTTGAGGTTGTTGACATTATGAAATAAAGTTTGTTTTGTTTATTTGCTTTTTTTGTGTCACTGTTAATCCCCATTTTATTGGGGGTGGACATAGACAGGTTGAGATAGGGAGTTGAGGCTGAATCCCCTTCCTAACTTCCTGTGGTATGCTCAAACGTGGAGTTAGCACTTTCCCAGTCGAATGCTCTAACCACTGCACAACGCTTGAGGTTGTTGATATTATGATTAAAATGTTGGTATTTTAATAGGTATATTATGGCGTATTTTAGTTATGAAGGTGGTATATATCTATATGTAATGGTTATAGGATGAAACCTTTTTGTATATATTCTGCTCATTTCTTCCATGGATCTTTAACTATACTGTAATTTGATTTCCTGAAAGGGTATAATTTGTAGTTTGTTGGTTTTTATGTATTTTCTGTGTCATAGATTTATTTGTGAATCTTTAGCTGTAGTGGAAACGTTTGTTAATGGATGGCTTCCAGTTACTGAAAATTTCGGTTATTTTGGTTGAAAACGCTGGTTTTTAGATTGAATTCAACACATTTAGTAATATTACCATAAATCAATATTATACCAATTATTTTTTAGGCTGAAAACAACAAAAACTTGGTATATGATGGGCTCTCTTCCCCATTATATCTGTTGGTATATGTATAATTTTTTTTTTATCAATATTGGGAATATTTTTTCCACTACAGATTTGTACACCAAAAAGATATTCCAAGCGGGCAAGACACTCTTCGTTTCAACTTGCAAGACACAGAGGGAAACGTAATGATGGATCAAGCCCTCTCCATCACTGTTGTAGAAGATAAAATCCCTCCTACCGTTGCCCATAATTCAGGACTGACTCTTAAAGAAGATGGAACTTCGGCCATCACTGCTGAATTCCTCTCGGCAACAGATGCTGAGATGGACTCAATGGAACTTCAGTATATGGTAGAGCAAAAGCTATTTGTATTTAAACACTGCAAATAATTTTAATGAGAGAAAATTTGTAACTCCTTGCAAAACTATAGCAGAGTATTATCCATTTGTGACTACTTGATATCCAATCTTTGTAGTGATTCTGCCTAAGAGCACAAAATAAAAATAAAGGAACTGTATTCTATTGTTGTGTCTTTTAAAATTTTCTGATAATAAATGTACCAGACAATGGTCATTTAGAAATGCCCTTACCTCCTGATACTTCTATTGTTTAGTAAACTATAAAATTATAAAGATGATGTAATTTTTTTCTTCATATACATTGTAGCTAATAAGTGGTCCAGATCACGGTCATCTAGAATTGACGGTAGCTCCAGGAAAACCCGTCATGGCCTGGACGCAAGGGGCTCTGGAACTTGGAATATTGATATATAAGCACCAAGCCATGGATGAAAGTACTTCAGATCAGTTTACTTTTATGGTTTCTGATGGGTGAGTGAAATCATTACTGCATTTACATATAGTGCTGTAAACTTTTTTATTCTATATACAAGAGCCATAAACTCCCGTATAAGGGGGTGGTTGAGTCAAAGCAAACACTTGACTCTTTGTGGAAGGAAATACATAGGAGGGGATTTCCAATTCCCTCACTTTATCCCATTTAGCAGATTTTAACGACACACAGGGAAACACAGAGGAGATAATCTTGTTCCCCCTCAGGGATATCTTTTACTATATTCTTTATTTTTTGTGTAAATGTTTCCCTGTGTTTCTAACTATCGTGCTAACTTTGACAGGAAAAGGCATTATTCTCTTTAGCTCTCACTTTGCATTCTTGTCTTTCTCCTACTGCAGGTGACAAGAATACCGCCAGTTTTCTCTATCCTTTTCATAATTGAATAAATGGGATGGCGTGAGGAGATTGAGACTCCCCCACTTTGTATATTCCTCCAACTAGTATATAGTGTAATGACATGCCCATCACCTTAATAAGGGGATTTAAAACAATTATATATATATATATATATATATATATATATATATATATATATATATATATATATATATATATATATATATATATATATATATATATATATATATATATATATATATATATATATATATATATATATTATATATATTATATATATATTATATATATTATATATATATATATATATATATTATATATATATATATATATATATATATATATATATATATATATATATATATATATATATATATATATATATATATATATATATATATATATATATATATATATATATATATATATATATATATATATATATTATATATATATATATATTATATATATATATTATATATATATATTATATATATATATATATATATTATATATATATATATATATATATATATTATATATATATATTATATATATATATTATATATATATATATATATGACAGCATATTTGTTTACCTTGTATGATCAAATATCTCGTTTCATTTCAGATACAACAATGTTACAGATGTATTTTTCATCAATATCATTCCTGTCGATGATGAACTTCCATTTCTGGTCCTGAATAGTATAAAAGCACAAGAAGGGATAAGGAAAATTCTCTCACAGTTTGAATTAGAAGCTCTAGATGTTGACACCAAAGATAGACTAATAGTGTTTAAAGTTGTAAAACCTCCACGTCATGGACATCTACAACTAAGGAGAGATGAGGAGTATATTGAAGCAGAAGTGAGTGTCCATTTCTTGAACATATATAAATTTTAGAAATATCTCAGTGTTTTTTCCTCAGAGTCAAAAAGTGGAATTATTTTATCCACAAATAACTATAATCTGATATCACCAACTTTACTTATTCCCAAGCTCCAACCTGTCTGTGTCCACTCCTATCCAATTGGAGATTAATACTGAAACAAAAAATGGGACACATTTTTCGTTTTGATTGGACACGTAAAACTATTAACTTACAGACCGAATTCAGAGTATTCCTTGTTTTCAGGTATTTTCAATGCTTGATATCTATAAAGGAGATGTCTCTTATCTTCATGATGGTTCGGATACTTCTAAGGATTCTTTTAAGATATTATTAAGTGATTCAAAAAATACAATGTACCGACAAGGCATGGGAGAGGAACCTACCAACAAGCCTTCAACTGTTCATATTGAAATATCATCAGTGGATAATGGAACACCAATTATAAAAGCCAATAGGGGCTTGAATTATTTGCTGGAAGAGGAAGGCAGAGTAAGTTTTTTTACATATAGAGTAATTTCAATGATTAAGGAAACCCTCTTTTAAGCTTGAGAATATCTTATACCTACCAGGGAAGCTTGAATTGTATGTTCTTCTTATGAGAACGTATATGTCTCGCAAGGAGAGTTTTATTATAAGGAATACCTCATTTTACAAGAGAGGGCTTGCAATTTGCATATTTTTAGATTTTCAGAAGGCATTTGATACAATCTCACCTGCAAGAATTATTAGGAAGCTGCAGACTATGGCAAGAATAAGTGGAAATGTCTTGATGTGGATAAAAACTTATCTGTATATGGAAAAAATTAGATGGTCAAAATAAGACACTCACTATCAGACGAAGAATTAAAAGCTTGGTTCTTCTGGAATGATTTTTAGGCCTTTTTCATTCCTTATGTATGTAAATGATCTGACTGAGGCTGTGAATGCAGTTTGCACATATGCAAAAATTGTGTAAAGGAATGGGAATTTTCCATCATGTTGTAAAAGTCGACTAACTGTGCCAGAGTTAGGGGACTGGGAATTCCTTCCTCTTCATTTTCCTCTCAAAAAAAAAATCTAGATTTTTCACTTGACTTAGTCACCCTCGTTATAAGCGGGATTATGGCCGTTGTATATAGATAGATAAAATTGCTCTCCCAGATGCTGTAAATGCAGTGTTTGTAGACGAAGTAAAAATCATGAAAAGAATACATGATGAAAATTGTGGGGAACCACTGGAGAAAAACCTTATTAGAACAAAATATTCAGTTTTGTGTTAATAAACTCTTTTTATTATGAAGCACATATGTTTTGCAGAGAATGGCTGTTTTAGAAGAATACAACTAACTTTAGTGTATTTTGCATTTTATAGGCTTACAATACTATATCATCTCACGAACTATATACAGAGGATGAAGATACTAGCCCTGAGAACCTCATTTATTCAGTCATCCAACTACCCCATCATGGTGTCATTAAACTAACCACAAATCAGCGACCTGTATCAACTTTCACTCAAGGTATGTTATGTATAATAGTAAGTACACTTAGCTGTGAATATTATATTTTTCCAAAGAAAAGATCGATATTCCACATAATTGTGAAGTCACTAGCATTATGGAATAGCTTATATAGATTTTGTTTGTAGTATTAATGCAGTTGTCCGATTTGAGATGTAGGGGTAAAAAATCTAATTTTGTGTGAAATAAAACTAAGTAGGTACAGTAAAATTTGAAAAGTAAGAAGGTAGACAGCATTCACAATTAATCTTAACAACTTTGCATGCGTTTATAATTTATGTACTGGGTTGTACATTAAGTATTTGAAAATTCTGTTGTTTCATGTTGTTAGATTGTATTATGAGAACATTTTTAACTTTACACTTATGAATGTTCTTTTTTGACAGCTGATATTTCAGGAGGACGCTTACAGTATGAACTAACAACGTACGCTCAGAATATTAGCAACGATCATTTTACTTTTGATGTATCTGACAGCCGACCAAACATTGTTGCTGGGAACATATTCCATATACAGTGGTCTTGGTTTGTGATGTCTGTAAAAGAAATGGATGTAGAGGAGCAAGATGGGATGGTAAAAGTTTCAATAGAAAGATTTGGAAACTTGAAACACCCTTCATCCGTTACCTGTGTTTCGCGAGGGGGAACTGCTGAAGGTTCCTCTCCAGGGAGACAAACTAAAGATTTTGTTGCAGTAACTGATGCAATTACTTTTGAAGAAGGGGTGAATAAAAATTACTGCAGTGTTCCCCTCAATGACGATGAAGAGTATGAGGGATCAGAGATATTTTCCGTGAAATTGAATGAACCTATGTACTCCCTGTTGGGTAAACCTAAGAAGACGGTAATCAGAATTCATGACAGCGAGGATAAACCTAAAGTTTTGTTTGAAGCTAGCCAATTTGAAGTTGATGAACATGAAGGAGTAATATACGCACGTCTTAAACGTACTGGAGACATCAATCAAGCTGTCTCTCTTGTTTGTGTGACAGAAGATGGTCTTGCAAAGGGATCAGAATCTGAAAATGATCTAGATGTTTATGATTTTGTACACAGAATTAATGAGAAGTCATCTGTGGTAGTGTTTCCTCCAGGTGTAAGTGTGTCAACATGTAGTGTAAAACTCAATGATGATCTTAGATTTGAGTTAAGTGAGAACTTCTTTTTGGTTTTAAAAGAGCCATCTGAGGGTGCTGAACTTGGAGAAATAAACAAAGCATCCATAGTAATTAGGGGTCCTAATGATCAAAGCAGTATTTCAGTAGCAAAACTGATGTATGATGTCTTAGAAACTGAGTCTCAAGTAAAAGTCACATTGGAACGCAGTGGTTTGGATCTGGACCATCATTCAGTTGTTTGGTGTGCAACAAAGTCGTATGATATAGAGGAGGCTCAACCATCTCTCGATTATATACCATCATCGGAGCAAATTCATTTTGCACCTGGAGATGTCACGGCACTGTGTACTGTTAACTTACTTGATGATAAAATAAATCCTAGGCTTGAAGGGCCAGAACGGTTCAAAATTTTTATTAGCACTCCTCAAAATGCTTCTTTGAGTGCAACTCATACTGAAACTACTGTCACGATTGCAGATGACGAAGATGTTCCTTCCTTACACTTTACACTTCCTGAGATCAAAGTCCGTGAAAATCAAACCTCTGTAAGAATACCAGTTCATCGCTCAGGAGACTTGAGCAAGGTTTCCACAGTGTACTGTTTTACACGTCAACGATCAGCAAAAGCTGGGATTGATTTTATGGAAAGGCCAAATTCAAAGGATTCAATTATTACTTTCCCAAAAGGAGTCTCCAAAGTTGAATGTGAAGTTGGAATTCTTGATGACTTAATATATGAGAAAGAAGAGGAATTTATTGTGAAGCTATCACACCCTGAGTCTCCCTCTGATGTTCAGCCATATATAGGAGAAAACAAGATTGTTCAGGTCATAATTCTGGACTGGGAAGACAGACCAAGGGTGTCTTTTCAAGATGTTTCATATAATTTTGCAGAACCTCAATTAGAAGATGTAATATCAACGGTCAGAATCCCTCTCATTAGACTGGGTGATGTATCAAAGATTTCTCTTGTTACTGTCTCTACACGAGATGGCTCTGCTACCTCAGGAATAGACTTCCAGCCACTTCTAACTAATGTGGAGTTTACTGCAGGAGCTTCTTTGTAAGTAAAAATTACTTGTCATCTGTATTTGCTTTTATAGTTGATCATTTGTCTTCCACAGCATTCTTGTCCATGAAATATATTAGAGACTGAAATTCATTCATTAAAGGTCATTGAAGTTTATATTCTATATGACTTAAATTTGTTATGATATTATTAGGTATTCACTTCTTTATGATCTTAAAAATAAGAAATTATTGAAGAATAGAATTAATATTTGCTTTACCAGACTTAGTAAATTATTAATGATATATTAATGCAAGCTGTATATTTTGTGACCAATCAGGGTTGAAATTGAGATGACCATCATGCATAATTCAAACCGTCAGTGGCACAAAACATTCTCATTGATTCTTGGCCCACAAGAACCAGTTAATGCTGAATTAGGAGCCATTGTTGCCACATCTGTTACAATCCTTGATCATGAATCATCTGGTACATCTGTTCTCCCAGCACCTCCTTTGGTTATCTCACTGCTACATTATGATAATATCAAAGAGCATATAAGGGAACCTGCAATCCCTGGATATCCATTAGTATGTGTAACCCCATGTGATGTAAAATACCCAAATAGTGATGCCACTTTGCAAATGTGTGATGAAGCTGGCTTGAATTCCTCGTTGATACAGTATTCCTGGGAAGTCGCCGTCCCTGCTGAAGGAGACACCGTTCTAACTCCATTCCATTCCTTAACAGATGACACATTATTTGCAAGTCCACATAAAAAAGTCCTGGACTCTATGTTTTTTGCCAGGCATTTTAGAGTACGGTGCATAGCACAGCCTGTCAGGCCTACTGGGGTGTTTGGCATTCCCCTTAGAAGTAAGCCAATTGCTATCAGTAATGAAAATGGTATTTGCCAGACTCCATTAGTACCTGGTCAGCCAGGAGGGTTTCAAAGCCAGTCTTTTTTGGCCAAGCTTTCATATGTAAACTCCTCAGATGAAAATCATCCTAACACTGTGCAAATTTACATTGAAATACCGCATCAAGATGGTATGATCCCCTTAGTTTCAACATTCCCCATTCATAATTTGAGATATTTGCTTACGGAAAAACTTTATCGTGCACATCATATTTGTTCCAATGTAGAGAGTAAAGGTGGCTTTTTAGACGACGTTGCGAAGATATTTCCACCTAATCCCAGACCTCATCAGAGGGATAGTAACCTTAGAGAGGTAAGACTGTTGTACTATAATGTGTATATTACGTATGTTGCATAACAGCTTTTTAGGCATTAATGTATTTCATGTGTATTATTACAAGTATTGTGTGACGGTTAAATAGACATTAAGTCCTCTGTGGTTAGATAACTAACCACATTAGTTATTCATTCTTTTATGTATAGCACATTGGTAATATTGCTTGATAGTGAGTGTAATATATCTCTGTAGCTTCAGCAATACATTTCATTTTTGGATTTCACTTTTTTTTTTTTTTTTTTTTTTCCAGAATAAAACACTGGACCTCTATCAACATTTGGATTTAAAATCTTGCCTCTGGACCTTTGCTGCTTGGTATTCTATGTCACAATTAGTTGACGAGTGTGGAGGTCAAGTAATATCTGATTTCCAGGTAGGATTTCGGGAAAAAATGCAATTCTCCAGTTTTAAGTATTATATAAAATATTGACTAGATCAAATATGAAACAGGGTAACGTCTTTTGTGCAGTATAATTGCTCGAAAAGTATTCAATGTTCTTTAAAGAATTATAATAAACTTAAATTAGTTTCAACACTTTTATTTTATATCACTTTTAATTTTAAAAGACGATTGCACTTGGAGTTGATACTTATACATTGTTTTGCATGACTTTTTTTTTAAACGATTTGCCCACTTGAAATTACATTAGTTTATGCTTTTTAACTTGTACAAGCTGTATTTCCCATTTTGAAGGTTGGTTCTGGTGGCCAGAGCTTTTTAACTGTACGTGTTCCTTTATACATATCGTATGTGTATGCAACATCGCCTCCGGGATGGGCATCTCTTGATCACCGTACAGAGCTGTCGGTATCTCTTTACTATAATACTTTGCTGTGGCATCAAGGATTGCATACTCAACCTACCCTGAGTGCTAAAATTCAGGCAAGTATTGACTATCATCACAATACTATGTACATGATTAATATATGAAGTTTTTAATGGCATCTGTTAAGCAAGCTTTTTCAGTGTATTTTATATATTCAGGTAACACGTATCACCATCGATGACTCAGGAAGGCTTGTAATTGATTTGAAGACTGTAGCTAAATTTCGAGGCCAATTTGTCCTGCATCATTCAAAACTTGAGGGAATGCATTCCCTTCTCAAATCTCCTGAAGATTTGGATTTAAATTTCTCATTGGACCTTCTGTGGACTGCTGCTACATGGGATGGACCAGAGCAAGTATGTGTCAAATTTACTGTTTATTTTTTTTTACGTTATTTGTCACTATTAGTCCCCATTATGGGGATGGACAAAGGTTGGAGCTGGGAAATTAAGGCTGGATCCCTTCCTAATATCCCACAGTGGGATCGATCACAAGTATGTAATCTCCCAAGTCAAGTAATATAAGCACTGTGCTACTTCAGTCTAACTTCCTGTTAAGTGGAACCAAATCCAAGTATCAGTTTCTGATGAGATACATAATTGCAAAGAAGATATATTGTGCCGATACCCAAAAGTTGAGATTTCGCTAAATATTTCACTGAACTCTTTTCATTAGGTCTGGAGAGCAACAAGTGAGTACAATCTAAAAGATTATACTGGAGAGTATTCACTGGAACTCATTCCTTGCACTGTCTCCCCCACTCAAGCATATAAAAAGGATGAAGAACCTGCATGTAGCCCTCACCCACCAAAGGCTTTTTCACTGCCTGTTGCTATCCAGCAGTCACAAAGGCCTGTGCCTCTCATTTATACGCTTAATACGGACTTCCATTTGCTCAATAGTCGTGATGATTTTTTGATGGATCCAGGAATGATAGATAACTTACAGGTGAGAAGATGAAGCACTTGTTAAAGTATTATGCATTTTATAGGTGAAAAGTATATTGACAAATATGGAGATTGCTTTTATATTATATAATGTCCATTTTAACTGTAATGATTATCAACGTCTTTAGGAGGTTGACTACAAAGGCAGCTTTGGCCCTGGACAGACTATCTATGGGAGAGTGTTATGGCATCCAAGTCAAGATCTGCATTCTGCTTATCAGCTGTATATTCAGCGAGTGTTTATGTGCACTGGAGTCGAAGGGTATGTATTTATGCTTCTTTAAACTTTTAGTAAAGTATGCACACCCCACAATTTATTATTCAGATGAAAAATGACGATATTAAATGAATAAAAGTACCTTTTTTTCTTTCTTTTTTGACGGGAAGGTAGAATATTATAGCATTGTACACATATGAAGGCTGTAGACAATTCATTAAAAAAAAAAAAAAAAATTATATATATATATATATATATATATATATATATATATATATATATATATATATATATATATATATATATATATATATATATATATATATATATATATATATATATATATATATATATATATATATATATATATATATATATATATATATATATATATATATATATATATATATATATATATATATATATATATATATATATATATATATATATATATATATATATATATATATATATATATATATATATATATATATATATATATATATATATATATATATATATATATATATATATATATATATATATATATATATATATATATATATATATATATATATATATATATATATATATATATATATATATATATATATATATATATATATATATATATATATATATATATATATATATATATATATATATATATATATATATATATATATATATATATATATATATAAATATATAAATATATATATATATATAAATATATAAATATATAAATATATATATATATATAAATATATAAATATATATATATATATAAATATATAAATATATATATATATATATAATATATATATATATATATATATATAAATATATATATATATATATATATAAATATATATATATATATATATATAAATATATATATATATATATATATAAATATATATATATATATATATATAAATATATATATATATATATATATAAATATATATATATATATATATATAAATATATATATATATATATATATAAATATATATATATATATATATATAAATATATATATATATATATATATAAATATATATATATATATATATATAAATATATATATATATATATATATAAATATATATATATATATATATATAAATATATATATATATATATATATAAATATATATATATATATATATATAAATATATATATATATATATATATAAATATATATATATATATATATATAAATATATATATATATATATATATAAATATATATATATATATATATATAAATATATATATATATATATATATAAATATATATATATATATATATATAAATATATATATATATATATATATAAATATATATATATATATATATATAAATATATATATATATATATATATAAATATATATATATATATATATATAAATATATATATATATATATATATAAATATATATATATATATATATATAAATATATATATATATATATATATAAATATATATATATATATATATATAAATATATATATATATATATATATAAATATATATATATATATATATATAAATATATATATATATATATATATAAATATATATATATATATATATATAAATATATATATATATATATATATAAATATATATATATATATATATATAAATATATATATATATATATATATAAATATATATATATATATATATATAAATATATATATATATATATATATAAATATATATATATATATATATATAAAATGGCTTATTATTATTGATGATTATAATTTTAAGTCATCATGTAGTTTAATATGTACGCAAAACCGTAAATTAGTTACATAGTCCATGGATACCCGTGTTTAAAGTTCAATTATTGCACAACATTTAGTGAATATCATACTCTGCATCCAGTCATTAGTATAGTATGGTTAGCGTTCAAAAACCAAGTATTTTTTGTCTGCTAAAATATTTTTTGAGGATTTCTTCTCTTTTCTTATTTAGTATAGGGAAAATAAAGAAGTTGAGGGACAAAGGGCTATTTTGCCAATTTCTGTTCCTCTTAAGACTTTTAGTAGCCTCCGAAAACACAACTTGTTGTTTTTGTGTTTTGAAGAGTTACTCAATTTCAATACATGAATAAACTTTCATAGTTGACTTAGTGCAACATTGGCCACTGGCCGAGTGGTAACACTTGCAACTTTGATTCTTCAGGTTGTGGCTTGCAGGTCTACCATGGTCTGAAGTTAGAAAAGGCATTTACTCAAGGTGACGATAGCACTTGCCAACACCAAAGTCCTTCGCAAGCAGGCACTTTACTTGTCCTTAATAGAAAAGGGAGTTTGTGACGCAAAACCAATCACTATTGACATACTATAACTTTATGCCATTCCAAATAAGTCATATATTCTGATATTTTAATGCAATACATTATTGGTGGTTTTAAGTATTTTTCATACACTCAGTTATGTTCCTGCTTATGACCCGACTGGAGAACTGTACAAAGAGGGACCGCAGTATGGATGCATTCAGCCCTCAAGTAAACTTCGTCACAGATATCTTATTTTGGTAAGTTGTGGCAACGATGTCATTCATTCTGGATTAACAAATAAATATAGTCAGAGTATTGTATAGTATTAATAGGATGGTATTTTATAGCATCTTATAAATGAACCTTTTCAAGATTTTATACTTAATGTTTTATATGGTATATCACGGAAATATGGAAGACAAAACTAGTGTATTTCTATAACCACAGTGTACACAGTTGATAAGTGATAAGCCTTTATCCAGGACAAAACATGAACATCAGGAGCTTCTCTGTACACAAGCAATGTAGGAAAAGTTATCCTGATGTTTAACAGGTTTTCCATGGATAAATTTCAGTATAAGTGCATGTATGTTTACAGCGAGTTGGAAAGAAAAAAATTTACGGAATATCTGAGAATCTCGAATGAATCATGAGAAAAAAGAAAACTCTTAGTCTTAGATTCTGCTGTTCGTGTTTTTTAATGTCTGCATTAATTGCTTATATTAAAAATGTTTCTTACATATTGCAATATAATAAGTTTTTCTTGAGAAGAGTTGATGGGTTTCAACATTAAAGCTTTAAAGTTAAAGAAGTGGGGTTAGAAATGATAACTGTACCAAAGCTTTGTACTAATGACTAAATTGGATTTGGATTACTGAATTAATGTTGAAGACAAGACTTTCTTACTTTAAATAACATATTATTGGGTGATGATATATGCTGCGTTAAAAGTTTTCCTTTTTACAAACACTGGGGTTTCTGGGATGAAGGAAGAGCTTGTCTTCAAATTAATTGTATTAATCTGTCATGAAATAAGTTTGAAAATTTTATATAAGTGCAACTGTTGCTGATACCTAGTAAATATCCCACAAGACTAGTAAATACAGAATATATAAGTATGGGATATATATGAAAAAAAAAAAAGAATGATTTAATTAAACAATGGACAATAAGACCTTGCTGTTAGCAGTACTGGAGCTATTACACAATCTGCCTTAAAGTGATTTTTGAATACTGAGGTAGATGACCTTTTAGCTGTCAATGAGTAGAGTTATCTGTTTTGAATTTTATTCCAAAGTAATGCAAATGACTGGCATATCAGGAATATCATAGAAATTTTGATTAGTAAACTTCATACCAGATGCACGAGAGGAAGATTTTTGTAGTTTTATGTTGACATTAAAAGCCGTTATTGTTACTGAAGAATATATTGCATATTACAGACAATTATATGTTTTTATACATGTTATTTTTCTTTCCACTTTTGTACTTTGCAAGTCTCAATCTACTTTCAAGTCAGTGTTTTACTGTTAACAATTTGTTTAGTAATAATATGGCAAGTGTATTTAATTTTTTTTCATATTTATAGGATCGTGAACAGCCGTATATAGAGAGTAATATGAGCAGTCCCCATGTGGAAGCCTACTTTGCAACAGATTTGCCAGAATTCCAAGTTATTCGTCAGTTTTCAGGTGTTGATGGATTTCTGTTGAAGACCGATGCCCTGTATAAAATCAACTCGGGTCATCAATGGTATCTACAGGTGAGAACAAATATAATTTTTCATATTCTTGGAAAATGAATCCTCCATTTTGACAGGTAAGAGAATAGATTCCATTACACAGAGGTACCCTTCAGTATTAGCTAATGTATCACTGATGCCGTACTAAATAACTTATCTAGCTGAGGCACAGGATTAAAGCTATTGCCATAGATTTAACGTATGGCTTGCTAAAGGTAAGCCATTCAAAGGCAATAACCCTGAAGCAATGCTAAGTTAAAAAGGGAACCTACTCCCCATTTGAATTTTTTCTCATCTTTTTCCCTTTAAATGATTTGTGGCTGGTGTTGAAATGTTGTGTAGGATGACAGCAGGCAGGGAAGCTTGTTCCTTGCATTATCACTGAGAGAAACGTTGTTGGAGAATCGAGGTAAAGAGTGGGTGACAGCATAGCCTGTTAACAAAACAACTCAATGCACAACGCTGCTTGCGCAGCATAGGGAGTTATTAAAATAATCAGTTTTATCAGGCATGAAGCCTAATAAAAAACAAGACAAAATAACATATTTTCTTTAGCTGTTCAAGTGGCTAATCCAGGTTTACTTTTGCCATTCAGAAAAGACGAGCTAATAGAAGTTAGCTTTTCCAGAACGGTAAAGTCATTCAGACTCTAAAGCTCGATGCATACAAATGCATCGACCAAACATTTTTCATATGAGGAAAAGAAAAAAATAAAATAATAATTTAGGTATTGTATTTGCTTCTTAAAAGCAGGAACTCTTTGTTTTATAAGCCACCTTCTTCAGCTGAATGAATACAGAAAATATTGAAACATTTAAGAATGGTAGATAATTTGTTCAAGCATTATACCAACTATGGTATTACAGCATATAATCTGCGTATACTGTACCAAGAAGACACTATAATCCACAAATATCATGAATCAGGCAAACCAAACCAGTTGGTGCAGTCACTACACTATTACAACAGATAAAAATCTGCATGAATTAGTGTGTACCAGTACTGTACCTGCAATCACTTTTCCGTCACTTTTATATCAACCTCGAAAGGGAACCAAACCTGCATCAATGGTCGCTCGTTTATGCAAGTATTACACCAATCATTTTATAACTGCTGATTAAAATCCGTATATTGTTTTAAGGATGTAAAACATTGTATTTTTATTATCAAAATTCTATATACTTGAAAACCTTATGTTCAACTGGAACAGATTGATATAAGAATGATGAATGTAAAATACATATGGTGAAACACAAAGATATGCAGATTTTTCTCTTTCATAGTAGTAGAGTTCTTACGATGCTTGCATTGAAAAAAGTAACCAGTAATACACGTTTGGTTCAGCTGATATTTGTTTTTATGAATAAAAGTGCCTAGTTTATATGATTTTTGTAATATATACTATGTACCTAGACATACTGTATTCATTCGGGTGAAGAAAATAGTTGATAAAAGTATCTGAGAGAGCCCCTAGTATATATTTTATCGTGGACCTTTTATTTTTCTAAAGATATTATGCTTTGATCTTACATGCTTAAATCCAGCTTTATAGTCTAAATGACATTTCAAGAGAATCTGACCACTTATAAATGTTTTTCTGAATGGCAATAGTAGAAATGGGCTAGGTACTGTGCAAAACATAAACATGGTTAACTTTCATCTTAGGAATTACCTCTGTTTTAGAAAAGATGGATTTAATCAAAAAATATATGAGGTTTGCCACAAATTCAACTGAGTAGTAACTTTAATAGCCCAAGATAAAACTGTAGACCATTTTGTCTTATTATTCTTATTATTAGGGTTGAAGCCTAATAGAAATGAAATATCTGATGACTCCTTACGCTGGGCAATCTCTCTCTCGATCTCTTTCTTCTCTCTTTCAGACTCTCTCTCTATTTCTCTCTTAATCTCAATCTCTCTCTTAGTCTCTCTTCTTTCTCTTGAGAAGGAGAGAGAGAGATTGAGATTAATAACAATAATTGAGAGAGAGAGAGAGAGAGAGAGAGAGATTAACAACGAAAGAACACGACACAAGAGTAGTCATTACTCTCTCTCTCTCTCTCTCTCTCAGAGAGCGCATTCCTGAGAACATCAGTATAAATTTCAACAATGTTTCACTCTTCCCATCTAATAAGGTTAAAAATCTAGGAGTTATTATGGACAGTACCATGACATTTAATTTTCATATCGATGAACTACATAAAAAAGTGAACGGGACCCTTATTTACTTGAACAGAGTCTATGAAAGATTCGAGCCTGATTGTAGGGTAATTGTAGTACAAACATTGATTTTAAGTATTCTCAACTACTGTCTAAGTGTTTGGGGTTCCACGACTAAGACCCAGATGTTACGAGTGAAAAGGCTCCAGAATTTTGCTGCAAGAGTTGCCATAGGGGGGGTGCATAAATATGATCACGTGACTCCCCTCTTTGAGAGATTGGGTTGGCTAAGGATGGACATGAAGTTCATATATAATATCTGTCTTTTAGTTTTTAAAATAAATCATGGAATATTACCGGAATGGCTCTTCTCATTGCCAACAGTTAATCAAGTGCGTATCAATAACGTCAACACCAGTATTACTCCTAATCTCTCTCTCTCTCTCTCTCTCTCTCTCTCTCTCTCTCTCTCTCTCTCTCTCTCTCTCTCTCTCTCTCTCTCTCTCTCTCTCTCTCTCTTTTAAGAAAGAAAGAGAGATTAAGAGAGCGAGAGAGAGACTAAGAGAGAGAGATTAAGATTAATAATAATAATAATAGCATTATTACTCTCTCAATTTCAATATCTCTTAATCTCAATCTCTCTCTCTCTCTCTCTCTCTCTCTCTCTCTCTCTTAATCTCAATCTCTCTCTCTCTCTCTGTTCTCTCGCAATCTCTGTTCTCTCTCTCAATCTGTTCTCTTTCAATCTCAATCTCTCAATTTCAGTTCTCTCTCTCTCTCTCAACGTTTTGCATTTTTATTCTCAAATTTGTTTGACATTGTGTAACCAATAGCAATTTGTTCTTGCAATTCCTCATTCTATTAACCTTATCACAATTACATATATATTTGAATGATAGTAAGATTTCAATGACAAAATCTAACTTAGATTGAATTTCTAAGTTTTTAATGTAATGTAATTTGTATTAAGATAATGTTAGGCAAAATGGTGTGGGAACTTATTTTGAGAATGCATTTGTGTAAACATGTAAAGAAAAGAAATATTTACAATACACATTAACCACTCAAATACTAGCTTAATACTAACCTCTTTAACTAATCATGCATCCACTACTGCTGTTCATTTTAAGTACATCAAATCAGAGGGCTGAAGACCGCACAGAACGACTACTGAAAAAGAAATATTTCACTTTCCGGCACAAAAACTTGCACACTGAACATGCTAACAATTACGATTACACATTTTAACATAAAAATTACACCATTTAAATTAATATAATGAAATTTTCGTAGTGCCAGATAAGTTAGTTTTTGAAGACAGAGGAATTGAAAATTTTACAAAAATCTCAGTAATTAAGTTCCAGTTATTGATACTGGTTTATATCCTCTGCATAAAAGGTGCCATGAGAACTCCATCGAAAGTTTTCTGGGGGTAGTTCTGGTGCACCCAGAACAGAGTCCCTCAGAAGTAAGTAAATTAATAATCCAGCCAAACATTAACTTTAATTGTCCATTTAACAGGTTCAACCTCAGTTGTTATTAGTCAATTGTACAATTTACATGATGTACATATATCCTATAAATTATCTACATGTATGTTTTTCCTACCTTTAATGTGAAGTATCTCTTCATGATATAATGAAGTTGAAAATTTCAGTATTATACATAAATGTATTCACTTTAATTTAAACACTAGATCTCTTGTATCTTATAAGCTATATTTACAGGTACTGTATACAATTGGCCCTAGCAATAGACGAAGTAAAAGAGACACTAGCCTCAGTGCCATATCTTCCCTCCCCAGTCACACTAACACGAAGGAGAAAGGAGCTGGAGGAGATATTCTGCATTCCAATAATTCTTCATTAGGCATGGAGGATCTACCATCACCTGAATTCCTCAGATCACTACATACACGGAATGGGACAAACATGAGAAGTTTCATTTTAAGTGCAGGTGACTCTAGTAACTCAGACAGCAGCGTGTTTTTCAATGTCTTGTACGTAGTCCTGGCTCTGGTGATCTTACTAATTATTATTATTACTGGTTTGCTGTTAGTCAAAAGACATTACAGAAAATCGGGAAAAGAAAAAGTTATTGTTGTTCGAAGCTTGAAAAACGAACGTGAAGAATTCAGAAGAAGAGGCATTGGCAGGAACAGAGAACGTCCCAAAACTGTTCCTAGTAATATGACACTAAATAGTGAAAGTAATTTAAAAACGGTTAAAGTGAAAACTTTAGCAATAACAGTGAGAAATAATTTAGAAGATGAAGGAACAGAGGTGTAATAGAAGACCTCTTTCTTTACAACCATAAAATAATTTTTGTTATGTGGATCTCATTTCAAGCTCACATCATTCTCAAAGGGTTCTAGAGCCACAGTGATTGGTGGGTAAATATGCAAGAATTATTTACAGTGAAAAAATGAAAAATTATACATTTCAATTTCCACTTTACCTATGCACTTTTACTGTAAATTTTTGTATATTAGCACTGACACCAATATAAATAAAAAGATGATACTGTTTCTGCTAAACAGATATTTAGGTCACATTTTGTGGGTTTTATGTATAAAGTTCCTCTTTTCAGTACCTCATCACTGCCAGAATCCAGACTCTTGTTCTACTTTTTTTGTATAATACACTAATTAAATGCCAAATAATACTTTTCTGTTCAGGTCTTTAAAACATTGAAAATTTTACTGTATTATATTTTGCAGCAAAAAAACAATATTCAATGTATGGTCTCTTCAATAGTGATGCATTTGTAATTAAGACAAAGCAGTTTTAAGTTAAGGTCTATGGATAATATTTTTGTAGTTTGTGTACATACATGAATTTCATTCGCATCAGTGGCCTTACCAATATGAGATAGTTCCTAACTTTTTAAGTAACACTTAAATACCGATTTTGTGTTTGCATGGTAAACAGCATTCAACACAAAAAAACATGCACTAAATCTGATATATGGTAAAGCCTCGTCATTATTAACCTTCATTGCTATCATTACTTACATTAATTATCATCTCAGGTGTTTTTCGACACTGCCACTATAAAACTGCCGATTATTTTAGGTTTATTTATTTAATAAACAGAGAAACACTATATTTGTATTATTTAGAGCATCCAGTTATGAGTGGTTTTGCAAATCTGATTTTTTTTTTATATACACATTTGCTGACGTAGAATCCAAACTTTAAAAAATTACAAGGTTGAGCTTAAGATCAGGGGAAAAACTTTGGATTCAACGGAAAAAAGGTACAGAACATTTGAGGTGGTGTATGTAGTACAGTACAAGTGAACAGAATGCATGGGAAGTAAGGCACCTTTATATAGGAAAAATGAGTTGGATGAGAGGAAAATATCAAAAGTAGACAAGACGAGAAAGAGTACAACCATTACTCAACAAGGCCATTTTCCAGATGACATACCCAACCAAATATCATATTCAAACATACCTCCTGTTGGTATATTTTTCATATGTAAAATCCTTTATTACATATTCTAATGAATTCATTTAAACCCTCCGTCAATGTTAGAAGAAAGAAACTGTCTGGATTGGACAACAGATGCAAGATTATCACTGTTTTGAGCCAAAACTACTACTGTACTAGAGCCAGAAGCCCACTTTAAATTGTACCAATACTGAAAGGTGTCATAAATAAGAGACTATATACACGACTCACAAAGTAACTCATTATAGAAGACAGTCTTTCTATACATCATATTTCCTCTTTGATAATTGGAATTAGCAATGTGAGGAAACAGAAAGTGAAAAATCCAATCATAGTTTTAAGGATAGATATGCTGAGCATTAGTGAGTAAAATTTGTATCGACCAGGTGAATGGTTGCTAGGAGCATAAGGATCTTTACCGCAAAAAAAATACACAAAGAAACAAGCTGATAAAATTCAGTTAATACAGTGCAGTTATATCAAGGTATATGAAACTTCAGTTTAGAAAGAAGAATATGCTAATTTAAAAGTCTGGACACTTCAAAGAAATATGTGCAAGTACCTCTCTCACATAAAAGCCTTGCCTATTCCAAGCTTATAAAAAGGTACACATCATAGATGAAAGAATGAAACAAAATTCCTCAATATGCAGCTTCTCTATTCATGCTTAGATATGGTTGCACATCATAAAGAAAAAGGAGTTGAACAAAATCCCGTAATATGTAGATTTCAAGTAGTATTGGGTACCACGTTCAAGGTTAGAAACGGTTGAGCATTATAAAGAAAAAGTAATGGAACAAAAATCCCTTTATGTAGATTCCAGGTGGCAATAGGTACCATGTTCAGTCTTAAAAATGGTTGCACATCATAAAGAAAATGGAATAAAATCTCTAAATGTAAAAATGAAGTTCCCATTATGAGAGTCCAAGAACAAATGAAAAGATGTAGTAAAAAACATACCTTCTAATTCCACTAAGTTTAAGCGATGTTTTATTTTCTTGGCAATGACACAAATGAAATGCTCCGTAAATTATTGGGTTGACAAGACTGTTTGACATTCCAAAGCAAAATATTATGTCTTGAAGTTGCTTGATAACCTGCGAAGTGAAGGTACAGAAAACGATGAGTACTTTTTGAAGGCACATAAAACCTATAATTTTTTGCTCTCATAAAATCTCGCAATATATTGTACAAGTATATTCAATATATGAGAGTAATAAATGCATATCATTTTACTGTACTCACAAGAATATAGTCATCCGAGATCCATGCAAGTTATAATTAATATACAGACAATACAAAGCTAAAAATGATGACATATTACACATAGTTTTACCTTCTCTTCTATATCCAAAAATATAGATACAATCATTAGAATGTAGTACGGAGTCCAGCAAACAACAAAAGCTAGCACTATGATGACAGAAATTTTTAAAGCTCTAATTTTAGCTTTTCTTATCAAGCGACGTCGATTAACTTCTGGACAATTACTTCCTGAAGTGGTTCTCTCAAATTTAAACACTTTTTCACTTCCTGTAATAAAACAGAATTAATTCGTTGAGATAATTTCTCTAAAAAAACAATGAGATCCATTTTAATATATAAAGTCACAAGTACAAATAAAAATAAATTTAAATACACAAAATCAACCCCCAATCACTTTTATATAAGGTTTTGCCACTATGACAGGAAACGTTTAATGTCAGTACTGCAATACGGAGTTGTACATTTCATATAATTCTATTTTTGCTATCTTCTCCTTTTCCTTACCAAGTTACTTTCCCAGCTGGAACCGTCTAGTTAATAGTCCTTGACTTTTCTAGCTAGGCTTCTTACACACACACAC
>JAXCGZ010006178.1:55000-60288 GCA_037179515.1 Halocaridina rubra | reverse complement strand
TCTCTCTCTCTCTCTCTCTCTCTCTCTCTCTCTCTCTCTCTCTCTCTCTCTCTCTCTCTCTCTCTATCTATCTATCTATCTATCTATCTCTGTCTCTCTCTCTCTAGAGTTGTTATGGAATCACTAACTTATATATCAAACTAATGGCTGGGCATGAGAACATGTGCAGACAGGCGTACCCTCTGATACCCATATGTTAGACTCTAGATGATGTGGTGTACAATCCTTGTATAAAGCGTGTTTTACGTCACGGACACCTTTTTCTACCAAGGGCTAGGACGGTTGCCTTCTTGCGAAGGACTTGTTTTGGCAGATGTAATTCTTACCCTGAGTGCATGCCCTTGCTAACTTACGACCGTGACGGGGCGCGAACCCTCGACCTGACGCCTCAGAGTCCCGGACGCTACCGCTTGAGCCACGGTGACTACTTTTGTATACCTTATTTAAAAACTAAAATTAAATAGTTTATTGTAAATATGTATTTTCTTACGAGCGATAAAGTAATAATGACCTCCTAAGCAGATCTAGGAGTGCCTGTGGGCACAGGTCCCCATGCGATGTTTTAAATTAAAATAAAAATAACTATTTAGTCCCTCTGTCTATCTATCTATTTATCTCTCAACTCAATAGACACGTCTTGATAGCCATCCACTGGACATTTCAATCATCAATCCTATTAACATTTTGTTTAGTAATAATTTTTTTTTTAAACTATATAGGCAATACCAGGAGAGAGAGAGAGAGAGAGAGAGAGAGAGAGAGAGAGAGAGAGAGAGAACATTACTAATAATAATAATAATAATAATAATAGTAAAAATTATCATTATGATTATTATTATTTCACAAGGATATAATAATACAAATAGCGAGAGACAGAGAGAGAGAAATAAAATAATAATAATAATAATAATAATAATAATAATAATAATAATAATAATAGCAATAATAATAATAATAATAATAATAATAATAACAATAATAATAATAATAATAATAATAATAATAATTATCATTGCTATTACTAGTATTATTTCACTGTGGTCACCGTGGCTCAAGCGGTGGCGTCCGCGACTTTGAGGCGTCAATTCGAGGGTTCGCGCCCCGTCACGGTCTGAGGTTAGCAAGGACATGCACTCAGGGTAACAATTACATCTGCCAAAACAAGTCCTTCGCAAGAAGGCAACCGTCCTAGCCCTTGGTAGAAAAGGGAGTCCGTGACGTAAAACCGGAACATTACTAGTATTACTTCACAAGGATAATAATAAGATAAGGAGAGAGAGAGAGAGAGAGAGAGAGAGGAGGAGAGAGGAGAGGAGAGAGAGAGAGAGGAAGAGAGAGAGGAGGAGAGAGAGAGAGAGAGAGAGAGAGAGAGAGAGAGAGAGAGAGAGAGAGAGAGAGAGAGAGAGGAGAGAGAGAGAGAGAGAGAGAGAGAGGAGAGAGAGAGAGAGAGAGAGAGACTTTTTGTAATCTTCCAAGAACTGAAAATACGAAATAATATTATACTTAACAACTTACGCTTTTAAAAATCAACTTTTCCAAGATTCCAATCAATAATAATAAGATAGAATAATCCTATTTTGACTCTCTCGATTATAATAATACAAATATACACAATAACCGTAACCCCCCTTATAAGGGGGTGGCCGAGTCAAGGCACATATATTCACCAGAAGCCATTCCACCCCAATCATACCTCTCTGCTCCTTGGGAATAAAGTCGCCACAATTCCTCACCCTCCACTACACTGCTTGGGTCATCCACAGCTTAAGTGGACAAGGATCTTCTGAGAACATCTCTTACCTGTATGGGAATAAGAGCAACCACAATTTCCCCCCCCCCATACTTCTGGGTCATCCCCAGGGTAAGTGGACAAGGATCATCACACTTTAACCCTTCACTACACTGCGCAGTTTGGGGTCATCCACAAAGTAAGAAATTTACCACAACTCCCCCCCCCATCATTCTGTTTGGATCACCAACAGGGTAAATGGTCAAGTATCTTCTAATAACAGTACTGAGTATTTGCATAAATATAATATTGGTAATAGAGTCCTTACTTATGGATCAAAATAATATTATCACTGACAATAATAATCATTACAGAAGAATAGAGGCAGACTTTTTTTTTTTTGGCATATAAAAGGATGCATTATTTAAATCAACAGACAGTCTTTTGAATGCAAATAAAATAGTGAAATTTTCTTAGTAAGTTAAATATATATATATATATATTATATATATATATATATATATATATATATATATATATATATACAATATATATTATATATATATATATATATATATATATATATATATATTATATATATATATATATATATATATAAACAAAAAACAGCCTCAGTAATTTCATGACAAAGCAATAATAAATGACGAAAATAAAGCGCACACACACACACAAACATATATATATATATATATATATATATATATATATATATATATATTATATATATATATATATATATATATATATATATATATATATATATATATAATATATATATACAAAACGACACCGTAACTTGCGACGCGAGTTTGATTCAACTGATGTTCAAAAAAGTTTTTCGTGGATGTTAGTGTATATGTATGTGCGTGTGAATGTGTGCATATGTGTGTATGCTTGTGTGTAAATTTCTTTATTTGGCCTTAACTAAAGATAGTCAAGTCGGTTGGATACTGCGCTCACACTTACCTAGAATTTGGTTCGATTCCGGGAAATAATGAGTTGATACAAAAACATATTCTCGATATAAGCTTAAATCAGAGGTTCCAAAAATCGCTAATGGGATTAAAGAGAAGCGATTCTAAGGGAAAGCCTCAACGAGATAATTCTATTTTCAATGGAAAAATTTTATTCGTTATTAAAATTTTCTCTCTATCTATCTATCTATCTATATCTATTTCATGTAGCTGTAGGGGTAACAGAAGTCTGCACCTCAAAGAATAGAAAACCTATTAACTATTTATTTATCTATCTATCTATCTCTATCAGTTATTTTTGTATTAGTAATAGAAGTCCACATACGAGAGGAGAGAAAATTTTCTACCAATATCTATCTATATATTCATCTATCTATCTATTGGAAGGTTTTCCCATCTTCACATGGGGCCGCTGTTTCTCACTTGCCTATTGGAAATGAGGCTTGGTGCTCAATGACAAAATTTAAGGCCGATGTTCCTTCCTGACACCAAGTCTCTGCACAAAGCCAGGCTTAGGACCGGCTTCAGGTTGAGCTGGCTTGCTCCCCTCAGTGGATGGATTATCAATATATCTTTAGCTATCACTTCTTTTGCTCGAGCTGTAGAAGAATACTGCAGAAAATATCTAATAATGTAATTTCTCTCTCTCTCTCTCTCTCTCTCTCTCTCTCTCTCTCTCTCTCTCTCTCTCTCTCTCTCCTCACTATCTATCACTCTATCTATATTTGTTACCCGTAGCTCTAGAGGTAAATGAATTGAGCACAAAAAGAAAAATCTTTATCTATCTATCTTTTTATCTATCTATCTCCGTATCCATCTTTTATCCGTACTTCAAGGTAAAAGAGATATAAAAATCTATCTGTCTATCTGTATATCTATCTATCTATCTATATATCCGTATTTTACCTGTAATACCGGGTAAAAGAAAAAATAATTCAGCACACAAATAGATAAAAAAAAATCTAACTATCTAACTCTCAATCAATCGATTTAACTCCTGATACATCTATCTATCTGTCTATCTCTTAATCAATCTATAAATATATATATTTGTTATTCGTATTTAAGAAGTAATAAAAATCCCGCACTCAAAATAAAAAAAAAATATCTCTATCTCTCTACCCATCTATGTTATCAACAATTACTCTATCTATCTATCTCTATCTATCTGTTTCCCATACCTCGATATGAACAAAATTTTCTCCCCCTCTATCTCTCTAACCATCTATCTATCGATATATTAGTCAATCTAACTATCTATTTAACTACTGCTACAATCTATCTATTGATACCGTTAGACGTAGCTCAAAAGGATAAAAATAACCATTACCTCTTTCTAAATCTCTATCGATCTATCTACCCCACCATTTATCTATCTATCTACCTGTTCATCTATATGTAGTTCTAAAGGAAAAACAAATATTCTCTCTCTCTATTCTGTCTGTCAATCTATCTATATATTTACATGGTACCAGTGGCTCTTAAGAAAAAAATAAATATTCTCTCTCTATTCTATCAATCTATCTACCTATCTATCTATCTACTCTATGATATATCTATCACCTGTATGCCGCGAGGTTATTATAAGAACCAGAATCAGCGCCACACCCTAATAAATCACAGAGTCTTACAATAAGCACAGGTAATGAGACGAGACTCAAGTAATGTATTCTCTAAGCAAGCCGTGTCAAAATGCAGAACCAGTTGATTTTCCAGCGATTTTATTGGTTCGTTTAAGGGGCTGAACCAATCAGATTTATCTTTAAGGGCATATCATCATCATGACTTTTGTCAAAAGGCTGATTACTTTTACCAAATATTTAATTGGTTCATTTAAGCGTCTGAACCAATCAGAAAATTCCTGTGCACGGCAAAATCACTGGCAATAAAACAAAACTAGATTATTTTTCCTAGCTATTTCATTGGTTCTTTTCAGAGTCTGAACCAATCAGAATCAAGCATAGGCACATGCTTATATCAAGATAGTATTTAATGGCCAATAAAGGCCAAACTAAATCATATTTCCTTGCTATTTCATTGGTTCTTTTGAGAGTCTGAACCAATTACAAGACTGTATTATATCGTGATCCAGTCATTGGGAAAAAAAAGTATTATCTTTTCCTAGTGATCTGATTGGTCCAATTGAGAGTATCATCCAATCAGATTCAATTTCATTCATTTTAACAAGATCAGCACTAGGGCAACTGCGAAAGGGAAAAACTTTAATTTTTCTGTCATTTCATTGGTTCCTTTAAGATACCGAACCAATCACAATTATGAATCATAAGCCTACATTAAGATCACGAAATGAATCGTATTTATTAATTAATAAGTTAACGACTTTAATTTTCTAATTTTGTTTATTTTTATTCTTGAAATAAAAACTGTTACGTTTTTATAGTCCTTGTAGTCTCTGAGGTGGTTAAGTAATATCAGTATGCCTAAAACCAGCTTAAATTGTTGACAAAAAAGCCTCTGAGAAACTTTGAACACTGATTAGGCCTAAGATCTTGCAATATGCCTCAAAACCACTTAAAGTATCGACCCAAAAAAAAATGTTAGAA
>JAXCGZ010006178.1:42500-50000 GCA_037179515.1 Halocaridina rubra | reverse complement strand
ACGTGTGGGGACCAATGAGCTGGGCTCTTCCATGTATGTGTGGGGCCGATGTGTGAGGGGTTCCACGGACGTGTGGGGGCCAATGAGCTGGACTCCTCCATGTATGTGAGGGGCCGATGTGTGAGGGGTTCCACGGACGTATGGGAGCCAATAAGCTGGGTTCCTCCATGTATGTGGGGCCGATATGTGAGGGGTTACACGGACGTGAAGGGACCCAATGTGTGTTAGGGCCCACGGACGTGTAAGGACAGATGTGCGTGGGGCTGTACGACCGTGTGGGGACCGATGTGTGCGGGGTTGCATAGACGTGTGGGAAGTTAAAAGTGTGCTGGGCTCACCCATGGATGTGTGTGGGGGGTAAATATATGCTGGGTCCCCACATTTTCGGGCACACTTGCGCAGGGCTCAGACCTCAACATATGTTTCTCCTGGCTCTAAAAACTCCAATGTCCCAATTGAATTCATAATAACTTTAAACAAAATTGTGAGAAAATTCAAACTTATTACTGCATATATTTACTTATTAATTTATTTACTTATATATATATATATATATATATATATATATATATATATATATATATATATATATATATATATATATATATATATATATATATATATATATATATATATATATATATACTTATTAAATCATACATTTACTTATCAGTTTCATAGCTCATATAAATATCTAATTATTCATTTATCTCTAAATCTACTTCTCAATTTATTAATGTTCTCTTCGCATTTAATTCGTTAAAGACCACCGAATGTTCCATTCTAAAGAACATTTCAAAAAACGTTCCCATTAAAAAATATATATAATAATTCGCCGTCATTTATTTCGTAATCGTATCTTACTCTGAAAATGAGGAAAACTTTTATTGAATATATTTATGTATTTGTCACGGTCTGAGGTTAGCAAGGGCATGCACTCAGGGTAACGATTACATCTGCCAAAACAAGTCCTTCGCAAGAAGGCAACCGTCCTAGCCCTTGGTAGAGAAGGGAGTCCGTGACGTAAAACCGGTACAACTAACTTTTTTTTATATATTTATTTAACTAATTTTTCGCGACTAATTAGGACGAGATACTTGTAGATATAACAAAAATATGGGTCTTTCAAATTCGGAAACTTCACAAAATTAAAATTAAAATCAATTTCTGGATATTATTTTTTGTATAATTTTATATTTACATCAAACCTGAGTTATAAGAGGTAAGATTTCACCAATTTTAAAAATGCTTCATAAATCATTCTTTCTCTCTCTCTCTCTCTCTCTCTCTCTCTCTCCGTATGCAACAAAATAATAATAATAATAATAATAATAATGATAATAATAATAATAATAATAATGATAATAATAATTATAATAATAATAATAATAATAGTAATAATAATAACAATGTTCCTGTTTTACGTCACGAACTCCCTTTTCTACCAAGGGCTAGGACGGTTGCTTTCTTGCGAAGGACTTGTTTTGGCAGATGTAATTGTTACCCTGAGTGCATGCCCTTGCTAGCTTCAGAAAAATAATAATACTAATAATCTACCTATATCGACACACATGAGCCATTTTCCCCTTATAAGTGGCTGAGTCAAGACAAAATACTCTGACGCTTTGGGAAGAGAATATACAGAGGAGGGGATTCCCTGTCGCTCGCTCCTTCCCATTTAGTTGACTCTTACGACAGACAAGGGAACACGGAGGAAGTATTCTAGCCCCTCCCTCAGGAATAATAATAATAATAATAGTAATAATAATAATAATAATAACAAGAACAACAAAATAATAATAATAATATTAATAATAATAATAATAATAATAAGAACAAAATAATAATAATAATAATAATAATAATAATAATAATAATAATATTAACAATAATAAAATCATTTTATAATTTCTCAATAAACATTCCAGGTGTTAATTAAGACATACAGACATACCGTACAAGAAAGTCTACGGAAATAAATAACCATTTTACGCTTGAAAAACATCATCATTATCACAATAGTAATAATAATAATAATAATGATAATAATAATAATAATGATAATAATAATAATAATGATAATATAAAATAATAATAATAATAATAATAATGGAATCAATGGTAATAATGAATATAACAGTAACAATATTAGTAGTAATGATGATGACGATGATGATATTAATAATAATAATAATAATACCAATATCAGTAATAAATATAATTATAATATATTCATAATCAAGGTTTATATTTATAAATTTCGTATAATTCATTCCTTTACAATGAAAAGTTCGTGTATAAGTTGTTATAACGAAATTTTCGTGTTATTTGGACCTACACAACAGCGGTAGCGTCTGCGACTCTGAGGCGTCAGGTCGAGGGTTTGCGCCCCGTCACGGTCTGAGATTAGCAAGGGCATGCACTCAGGGTAACGATTACACCTGCCAAAACAAGTCCTTCGCAAGAAGGCAACCGTCCTAGCCCTTGATAGAAAAAAGGAGTCCGTGACGTAAAACCGGAACAAACAAACAGTTTTCGTGTTGTTCGGTCTTTTACGAAAGAATTTTCTTATTATTTCGTGCATTTTCTGAATGTAATATCCTCGTTGTCCATTCAGTTAGAACGAATTTTCACGTATTTTCGTGAGTCGCTGAAATTTCGTTCACTTCGATGTAGTTTTTGCGTTGTTCGCACGATAAGAACTTGTTTAGGTTTTACGTCACGGACTCCCTTTCCTACCAAGGGCTAGGACGGTTGTCTTCTTGTGAAGGACTTGTTTCGGCAGATGTAATCGTTACCCTGAGCGCATGCCCTTGCTAACCTCAGACCGTGACGGGGCGCGAACCCTCGACCTGACGCCTCAAAGTCGCGGACGCTACCGCTTCAGCCACAGTGACTACTTTTCGCACGATAAGAACTAATTTTCGTAAATATTTCGGGCATTTCGGAGTAGATTCCGAGTTGTATTACCGTGAATTTTCGTAGATTCGTTTAAATTTTTTTCGTGTAAAATTTGCTTGTATAAATATATTTCCAGTAGTGCTTTCCTGTAAGTCATTATTAAAGTACGTTTTGCTCGGTGCGATTATCGCTCAACGATGATCGTTCATGGCTCAACGATGACCGTCAAACGATTGTCTAGAGCACTCATTCTTTGTTTTTAAATGGGGCTGTTTTGCTTAGACTCGAATCAAAAACAGCCCCATTCAAAAACAAAGGATTAGTCCTCAGGACAATCGTTTGACGATCATCGTTGAGCCATGAACAATCATCGTTGAGCGATAATCGCACAGCGCAAAATGTTCTTTAATAACGAAATATACGTGTAAATCGTTCGTAAATGAGGCATTTAGGATAATTTTCGTGTTTGATACTAATTACAGTTATTTACACGATTGGGTAAATTTTTACTTTGACACCCCCAACGAGCGAAATAAAAACATGAAACAATAAAAAATATCTAAAAGAACTGAAAAAAAAAATTTAAATAATTTCTTTTATTAACTACTTTGAAACTTGAATTTAACTAAGTAACCTAACCTCAACAAACCTACGTTAAATTAATAACGAGAATAATATCAATTATCAACTCTTTTATAACCTAGGGTTTAACTTACTCTACTAACCTAACCTAACGGAATTTAACATCCTCCATATACCAAAGCCATATTCCCCCTTATAAGGGGGTGGCAGAGTCATAAACAATACTTTGACTTTTTGTGGGAAGGAAATATTGAAGAGGGGATTCCCAGTCCCCTCGCTCAGCCCCATTTAGTCGACTGTTACGTAACGCAGGGGAACACGGATGAAGTATTTTTACCCCCCTCCCTCAGGATGTAATGTTCAATATTGTTCAATTTTAGAAAAGAACGTGTATTTCTTTTAATCGAAAAAATGCAGAAAACAAAATAATTTCAATTATTAACTCGTTCTTAAGTTAATATTATAACTACAGTAATTTAACTTATCAACACTTTTTTTACGTAAGGATTAACTAACTAATCTAATTTAACCTAACCTAATATAAAAACGACAATACTTTAAATTATCAACTTTTTCATAACCTGGGATAAAATAATTCAACCAAACCTAGCCTAAGTTAAATACAAAAAAAAATCTTGACACGTGTCTTAACTGGAGGTAAACTTAACCAAATCTGACCAAATCTAACCTAGCCTAGATTAAATTAATAAAAAAAAATAAACAAATTCTTAACACGTGTCTTAACTGGAGGTAAACTTAACCAAATCTGACCAAATCTAACCTAGCCTAACTTAAATTACTATAAAAAAGTAACAAATTCTTGACACGTGTCTTAACTGGAGGTAAACTTAACCACATCTGACCAAATCTAACCTAGCCTAACTTAAATTACTATAAAAAATAAACAAATTCTTGACACGTGTCTTAACTGGAGGTATACAAACTTAACGAAATCTAACCTAGCCTACCTTAAATTACTATAATAAATAAACAAATTCTTGACACGTGTCTTAACTGGAGGAAAACTAACTTAACCAAATCTAACCTAAACAAGAATAATATAATTACAAATTACAGAATTCTTTCCAAATTGGGGTGCTGGCTTCGCATTCACGAGGTCGAAAGATCGGTTACCGTCCAAGACAAGGAGTTTAAGCTGTATACTGGCAGGAACTGCTGTTGTTGGACACCACAGTGGGGGGTTGGGGCTTGCCCTGGCTGACGAATACCCATTGTATTGAAATGGAAATAAAGTTTTTTTTAATACTTTCTCTTGTCCTTAACAGGAATTATTTTTCAATAATAAATTCTAATCCAAATTATTTTTCTTCATCTTATTCTTCTTTTTCATTTCTTCTTCTTCTTCTCATTCTTAGAACCAATAAAAATATTTTTCCCTTCTAAAAGACTAAAAATATTCTCAATATTTCAAAAATATTTCTGATATATTGAGGACTATATATATACTCTCAAAGTATGTTTTCAATATAATTTTCTTTGATCCTTTCTCTTAAGTAATTATTATTATTATTATTATTATTATTATTATTATTATTATTATTATTATTATTATTGTAGTCACCGTGGCTCAAGCGGTAGCGTCCGCGACTCTGAGGCGTCAGGTCGAGGGTTCGCGCCCAGTCACGATCTGAGGTTAGCAAGGGCATGCACTCAGGGTAAGGATTACATCTGCCAAAACAAGTCCTTCGCAAGAGGGCAACCGTCCTAGCCCTTGGTTGAAAAGGGAGTCCGTGACGTAAAACCGGAATACTATTATTGTTATTATTATTATTATTATTATTATTATGATTATTATAATATACACACAAATATATGTATATATATATATATATATATATATATATATATATATATATATATATATATATATATATATATATATATATATATATATATAATCTTCATAGATACACCAACAAATATTTTCAGTATCTTCGTTTCATATCGAATTTTCTTTTTTTTTCTTTTCTCAAATATGCGACAAGAATGTTCACATCTCCCACGACCGATAATGCTCCTTTTTATCAGATAAAATAGTAATAATAATAATAATAATAATAATAATAATAATAATAATAATAATAATAAATAATAATAATAATAATGCTACAACTATTATTATTATTATTATTATTATTATTATTATTACTAAAATTATTATTATAATAATTATTATCGTTATTATTATTATTATTATTATTATTATTATTATTATTATAACTATTACTATCATAATTATCGTCATTAATCAATAAGGACCTGATATTCGTTATCAACAGCATTGCTTTCATTTCCGTGGCATAAAAACAGCGATAAACATACACAGTGATTAAAAGTACTTATGATTCATCTAGGAAAAATGACGCCTTAAGAGTGTGAGTGTGTGATTACCTAATTGTGATTACCTAATTGTGTTTACGGGAAAGAGCCCAAGTTAGAATAGCAGGAGAAGCTAAAGAAAATCCTAAAGGGTTTTATCAACATTATCAAACAAAATTTAAGGAAAAAGTCGGACCAATTGAAATAGCCAATGGCCATATCACAGATGACGATAAAGTGATGTGTACATGTTTAAATGATTATTTCTTATCTGTATTTACCAATGAAAACTTGGAAAATATTCCGGAAGTAGAATCCATTTACAGAGACAGTCCCGATAAAATACTTAGTTCAATAAATATTACGAGAGAGGAGGTAATAAAAGAAATAGATAAATTAAAGGCTCATAAATCTCCGGGACCTGATGGAATATATGCTAGAATATTAAAGGAATGCAAGGAAGAGCTTATTTGTCCTCTAACTGCATTATTTAATAATTCAATAAAATTAGGATCGGTACCCATGGAGTGGAAATTGGCAGATGTGGTACCAATATTTAAAAAAGGAGAACGAGTCAAAAAGAATAATTATAGTTTAACGTCAACAGTGGGTAAGATTCTAGAATCCATAATTGCAAATAAAATAAGGGCACATCTAGAATTACACAGACTGATAAAACTTTCACAACACGGGTTTCTTAAGGGTTTTTCGTGCCTTACAAACTTACTGTCTTTTTATTCAGAAGTTTACGAGGCAGTAGATTGTGGCAAAGAATATGATACAATATATCTAGATATTAGCAAAGCTTTTGATAGAGTTCCTCACAAAAGATTAGTTAAAAAGCTGGAAGCTCATGGTATAGGAGGAGCTGTTCTCAGATGGATCAAACAATGGTTAAAAGACAGAAAACAGAGGGTTTGCATAAATGGAGAGAAATCAGAGTGGGGCTCGGTTACTAGCGGGGTACCACAAGGCTCGGTACTGGGTCCCCTATGATTCATCGTATATCTAAATGATCTGGATTCGGATATCAGTAGTAACCTAAGTAAATTCGCAGACGACACTAAAATAGGTAGAACTATAAATGGAAAAGAAGACATTCATGCTTTACAGGAAGATCTAAATAGATTATCTGAATGGTCGAACAAATGGCAAATGGAATTTAATGTTGAAAAATGTAAAGTAGTTAAAATGGGTACTATAAAAGACAATACTAGTTATAAGCTAAATAACCATGAAATCATGAGTTCTCAGTGTGAAAGGGATTTGGGAGTTCTTGTGAGTAGTAGTCTTAAGCCAAGAGAGCAATGCACAGCAGTCAGAAATAAAGCAAACAGAATTTTAGGATTTATCTCAAGAAGCGTTAGCAATAGGACGGAAAAAGTTATTTTGCAGCTCTATCTTGCATTAGTTAGGCCCCATTTAGATTATGCTGTGCAATTCTGGTCACCCTATTATAGAATGGAAATTGAATCCTTGGAGAGAGTGCAGCGAAGAATGACCAAGATGATACACAATATCAGAAATCTACCATATGAGGACAGATTAAAAAAACTTAATCTACATTCTCTAGAGAGGCGAAGAGTTAGGGGGGATATGATTGAAGTGTATAAATGGTTTAAAGGGATTAACAAGGGAGATATTAATAAAGTTTTAAAAATTCATGATCAAACCAGA
>JAXCGZ010006178.1:0-37500 GCA_037179515.1 Halocaridina rubra | reverse complement strand
GCTAATATATGCATTCCCATTGCATGGTACCTTGGCTCTCTCTCTCTCTCTCTCTCTCTCTCTCTCTCTCTCTCTCTCTCTCTCTCTCTCTCTCTCTAACTGTTCAACTAATTACTACACTGGTTCACTACCAATATTATTCTATTATTATTATAAATTATTATTATTATTATTATTATTATTATTATTATTATTATTAACCCGGTCCGCATATCAGGTCAAATTTCTAGGTCAGGTTAACTCTACCAGAATAAAGAATACAATGTTTACCAGATTATTTTTTCAGCTTAGGTTTTCTTTACCAGACTAAATATGAACAATCTTTACCCAGCAACTTCTTTTGGGTAAAGTTATCTTTACCAGAATAAGAAGAAGCGCATTTTACTAAATACTTCTCTAGGTTAGGTTAGGCTAATTTGATACATAATAAACATAAATCAAGAATAAACGGATAATTGGAAGCAATAAAGATTATCTTTACCAGTGAGGACGGAATTATATTTAATAATAATAATAATAATAATAATAATAATAATAATAATAATAATAATAATAATAATAATAATAATAATAATAAAAGCGCTTAATTAACCGTTGGACGTATGACTTATTCTTATATAAAATTTGCCAGGTAATGCTTATTAGATATTTAGCTTTGAGTATTCACACATACACACACACGCACGCAAATCTGCCATGTAATGCTTCCCAGGAAATTAGCTTCGTGTATACACACACGTGTATAGAGAAAGTGGCCTTGATGCATACTCTGTATTCTTTTTCTAGGGAATCAGAAAACACAGGTGACGAGGAGGAATGAGATGGAGGCTTCAGGATGGTGGAAGGTAGAAGAACAATAGGAGAAAAAATGAAATATATGGATGGTGTGACGAGTGTGGCGGGAGGACATCTTAAGCCTGCAGAGTAGTTGCAGTTAACACGAGACAGGGTCAGGTGGCGCCCCATGGTTGCCCGAGTCCAAGTGGATACGACACGTCGATGATGATTATAATAGTACTGAAGGTAACTGATGAATAACACCCCAGTTCTTTAGCCAAAAAAAATTCCTTGAAAGGCTCTTGATATTGTTCTTTTATTGTTATTTTTGTTATTTTTGAGGGGCCTTCTGAAGTCATCTTTACTTGGTGTTTTCTACATTTTAATTCTTCTTAGAAGGCACTATATGCCATTAAAAATATCTTAGAGTACTATAACATCTGCCTAAACAAGTCCTTTGCAAGAAGGCAACGTCATAGCCCTTGGTAGAAAAGGGAGTCCGTGACGTAAAACCGGTTTCGGTACAATGACTTCTTCTTTCCTCCTACTTCCAGACTCTGGAACTCTTCCTCATTCTGTCTTCCCTAACTCTTATGACCTTTCTTCTATCAAACAAACAAACACACAAACAACTGATATACTGTTATCTCCAGGCCTATTCCAGCCATATTTCTAGGTTTTCATTTCTTTGACTCTTTTAAACTGTCATTTTCTTATTATCATTCTCTTATTTCTGCCTTGTCCTTAAGCTGGTACTTTTGCTTCGTCTCAATGTTTTCTTGTTGCCCGGGATCGATAAGGGCAGTTGTTTTCTATACTTCTCGGAGTCACACTCATGAAAAAATAAAATGGTTAAATATAAGCCCACGCTCGACTTGGACAATGAAATGTGAATAATCAAATGATTCTCTATGCGAAATAATCCATTCTGAGACTTATTGTTGTCGGAAACGATCTGTGTTTCCAGATATACCACAACATACGAGGGGGTGCTGAAAAGTTCCTGACTTTAAGGGGATCGTGAAAGGGTAGAGCTGTTACCTTTACAGGGGTGAAGGACAACTATTTAGGAGAAAAGAGAGAGAGAGAGAGAGAGAGAGAGAGAGAGAGAGAGAGAGAGAGAGAGAGAGAGAGAGAGAGAGAGAGAGAGAGAGAGAGTATGCAATATATCTTTCTCTTTTTTGCAGGTTTAACACATTAGATTTAGGTAAAATTATAATTAATTGGTCCTCCTGTATTTTCTTTTACCCAAAATCAGGAAATTATCAGCAGCCCCTCGTACAAAACAAATGATTATCAAAATCGATTACTTTACACCATTTTCAAAGCCTCGACATGCCACAAAAAATCTCTTAAGAGAATTAAGTCTGGTAAACGTGAAATTGAATGCATAATTTATTTGGACGTTGAAATAAAATTATTCTAACGATTCTCTAAGTGAAATTATCGTTTCAATAGATAATTATTCCTGTACTGAAGGAGGTTTTGGAGATGTATCCCAATATATAATCGATTATTGTGCATACAAATATAATTAGCTGATCATATTACTTTGTTTAAATGAATTATGAAATTAAGCTTTACAATAACTTTTTCTAACTGGGGTGCTTCGCCCCCAGACAATCCTGACCTAACATGATTAAGTAAACCAAAGCTAACCTAACTTATCAACTTAACTTTTTATACAAGGTAATTAAGGGTCTCAACCTCACAAATAATAACATGCGTCTTTATCTACGTTCGCTATAACCATATTCAATTCGACTTGGCTCTTATAATAAACTATTCTAATATGAACAAAAGGAGATAGTAATTCATCAAAAGATAGAAAATTTTCCAAATGTTTCGTTCAAATTACTTTTTAAACTGTGGTGATTTCCAAAAGCCATTACACGAATTGGTCTGGAATTAAATGATAGAAAAGATTTGATAATGATAAATAAACGCTAGACGTATAACTCAAAGCTGCAGCACAGGCGTAAATTGATTTCAAAGGAAATTTTTTCAAGTTATATTAGAAAAAAGAAGAAAAAAACTGACTTTGTCGACTGAATAAAACATCACAGATATTAATCATATGTCAGGTAGAGTGATAAGATAATAAGAATACTAATCGGGTGGGTGCCTATCGCAAACACCAAGTTCAGTCGCACTGACTCTCCTAAACTTAGAAATTAAACTCTGTGCCTAGTAATTACGCAATAAATATCGTTTATCACTAGACGAAGAAGTTGTTAATTCTGCTGCTAAGAGTAATGAAAGTGTGTGTGTGTGTGTGTGTGTGTGTGTGTTTTTTTTATTGATATCATTACAAGACATTAACTTTTTAATACTCACTTTTGTTGACTTAAATACTTATCACGGGGCGATATTAACATCACGTTAAACAGGTTAATTAATTGATTATTGATTTGAGATTACTTTAGAAGTGTACGTAGACTGTTTTCTTAAGATTGACCTTTGCACCGGATCTCCTGTAAAAGGTCAAGAGCTCTTAACGAAATGCAATATGCTAATGAGCCTCTGCTACATGAACGGAGTTAAAATTAATCATCCAAAGATAATCCAAGTTATGAAGAATATACAGAGACTCTATAAAAAAAAAAGTACGAATTGAAAACTATTAGTTAAACGACAAACTAAGAAAAACTAATCAATAAAAAACGAGAATGTTTTCGATGAAAAAAAAATATAAAAATATAAAAGCGTAACAAGTAAAAATATCAAATAAGAGAAAAAGACATTAAAAAAATATATATATAAAGAGGTACCAAAGCCAATTCCTTAAAAAATAATAATTATAATAATAATACTAATTATATATCATGATGACGTCTCCCAGGTTATCATTTTATCGACCCAAGACGGACTCTGATATTGAGATGGGTAGTGATATAATACCCATTCAACGGAACCCTCTTTACGACTCGGTTCCAGATGATAAGAGGCAGAGGAGTTTGGCCCTCGAGATATCTCAAGGGCAGGAGAGAAAGAAGAAACATCGAAGGAGGAGGTCAGAGAAGAGGGTGTCCCAGATCTCACAGGACATAACCCTTACTCGCCTGGACAGAAAAATGGATTATACAGCCACGAGTAATGGTGGTATTGCACTGTCAGAAAACTCGAAAGTACATAGAAGTATTTTTAACCAAGATTCAGCCAAGAGGTAAGTCGGATCGCGTGGAGTGGAATGATGTGTCATTCGTAGTGAATCAAATTTTAGGATTTTAGACATTAAATATAAAATTTTAGTGACTTTAGACATTAAATTTAAATTTCTTAGTGACTTTAGACATTAAATATAAAATTTTAGTGACTTTAGACATTAAATATAAATTTTTGTGTTACTTTAGACATTAAATATAAAATTTTAGTGACTTTAGACATTAAATATAAAATTTTAGTGACTTTAGACATTAAATATATAATTTTAGTGACTTTAGACATTAAATATAAAATTTTAGTGACTTTAGACATTAAATATCAAGTTTTAGTGACTTTAGACATTAAATATCAATAATTAGTGACTAGAAATTATATAAAATTTTAGTGACAATATATTAAATATAAAAAATTAGTGACTCTAGATATACTATAAATATTCTAGTCACTAGACACATTAAATATAAAAGATTAGTGACTCTGGATATAAAATATAAAATTTAAGTGATTTTAGACATTAAATATCAAACTTTAGTGACTCTAGACATATTATATATACAAATATAGTGACGCTAAACATTAAATATGAAAATTTAGTGACTCTAGAAATATTAAATATTGAAACATAGTGACTCTAGACATAACAAGTATCAAAATATAGTGATTCTAGAGATATTATATAGAAACATTTAGTGACTCTTGACATATTACATATAAAACTTTAGTGACTCTTGACTTATCAAATTTCAAAATTTTGACTCATGACATATCACATATAAAAATTTAGTGACTCTTGACTTCTCAAATTTCAAAATTTTGACTCATGACATATTACATATAAAACTTTAGTGACTCTTGACTTATCAAATTTAAAAATGTTAGTGACTCAAGGCATTTTATATATAAAAATTTAGTGACTCTTGACTTATCAAATTTCAAAATTTTAGTGACTCATGACATTTTAAATATCAAAATATAGTGACTCTAGAAATTTTAAATATAAAAAAAATTATGACAAAGAAACTTAATATCAAAATTTAGTGACTCTAGACTTATTAATTATCAAAATTTAGTGACTCTAAACATATTAAATTAGTGACTCTTGACATTAAATATCAAAATTTAGTGACTCTAGACATGTCGAATATAAAATTTTAGTGACTCTAGACATATTAAATATCGAGAATTAGTGACTCTTGAATTTTAAATATCAATATTTAATGACTCTAGACATGTAAAATATCGTAATTTTGAGACTCAAGACATATTAAATACCTACATTTATTGACTCTAGACTTATGACATATCAAAATTCTGTGACTCTAGACATATCATATATAAAAAATTTTGACTCTTGACTTATTAAATATAAAAATTTAGTGACTCAGACAAGTGGGGTGACGCATTATGTATACTTTAAGTCAAAAGTCAGTGACTCAGACATATAATATAAAAGGGGGTTTATACGGTCAAACGGTTCGTCGAACGCGGTTCGACAGACAAGTGTTTGAAGTGATGTTCGAACGTGTGAATGAGGTATTTGGTTGTCGAACACGGAACGTGTTCGACAACCAAATACCCCGTTCACACGTTCGAACATCACTTCAAACACTTGTCTGTCGAACCGCGTTCGACGAACCGTTTGACCGTGTAAACCCCCCTTTACAAAAGCATTGTAGTGGTGTAACCAATACAAATGACTGAAATTGAAATGAAGGAATTTTAAAAATTTTATATATCGGAAAAAGTTAATTATTATTCTCGTCTTAGACAATATATATATATATATATATATATATATATATATATATATATATATATATATATATATATATTACAGATTTTCCCAAGCTCATTCGTGGCTTTATTTCTTATGTGTGTGTGTGTGTGTGTGTGTGTGTGTATATTACGTGCAGGTGATTGTGTGTAAAAATATAGTATAACTGTATACTACACATCTTTACTATTTCACGAAAAAAAAAACTAAATTACATATACAAAAACTCTGCTCTTGTCCTCAGTTATTTTCTGTTACATAGGGTCGCTATCTATCTGTCTATTTATCTATCTAGATTCATTGATTTTTAAAACTCTTGTTTAAAGTAATTCAACATATGGCAAAAATAATACAGACAACATAAAAAAAATTAAATTAAATATTTCATCACAGACATAATTAAAAACTTCTGTAGCCATCATTGACTTGCATGACAATAAAGTTATTGAATGTTTACTTAAAAGTTCAATGTCCTTTATTTTTTCATTTTTTTGGCTTACACAACAAACTACCTCAGCTTGGAACCCTGAATTTGAAAGTTATATACAAAGTACTTACTACTGTAAAAAAAAAAAAATAAATCATCTTGAAATTTTTATAGAAGAAAAAAATTAGTTATTGCTGCTTAAATGCTGTCAGCTAAATAACTGTTATCAGTTTAAGGCGTATATTTTCTTAATTATGTATCATTACCTCATCTCTGCCTTGTCCGTAACCTTTTTCTTTTCCTTCGTCTTATTGTTTTCTACGTGCCCGGGCCTATAGCGATGAGGGCAGTTTTTTTTGCCTGTCCCGGTGTTACACTCATAAATAATAAAATATAATTGTAAGGAAAGAAAAATAATATATAAAATAGTATATGGTTAAGAAAGTCACATTTACTCATTTTCTTTCATTTTATAATAATAATAATAATAATAATAATAATAATAATAATAATAATAATAATAATAAAAATAATAATAATATTCATAATAATAATAACAATAATAATATTAATAATAATAACAACGGTAATAATAGCAATAAGAATAATAACAATAACAATAGCAATAATAATGATAATAATAATAGTAATAATAATAACAGTAATCATAATGAACATGATGTTCATTAAAGACAGCCTCTTTTCTATTCATTATTTATCATAAATAAATCTGTAATTTGTTCTTCTAAAACTTATTCAACACATGACACAATCAATTAAACTAAAATCATAGACACACAATTAACCCCAAAAACAAGATTTTCATCTTTCAGCTCAACACAATTCCATGAGAAAAATTTTAAGTAATTGACTATAATTAGGTATGATAATCTGATAATATGGTATGATATCATTTTTCCCCCATCTCAAAGTTGCAAAAATATTATTTATTTGATATGTATAAATTACCCCTCTCTCTCTCTCTCTCTCTCTCTCTCTCTATATATATATATATATATATATATATATATATATATATATATATATATATATATATATATATATATATATATATATACACATAATTCTCAACCTTAATTCAGTATAATTACCATTAGAATTATAAAAATAAAATACATTAATTAAATCAAATATTATAAGCAGCCTTAAAAAAAAAAAAAAACACACACACAGTTCTCATAATTTCAGGAGAAATTGTACATAAAAATCTTAAATTTTGAGACACTTTGCTATCTAGTATTCAATTCAATAAGCAATCAAAGTAAAAAATACATAACATCGGAATTTTATGAAATGCTGCCTATATACTTCTTTTTTGGCTTCTTCAATTAAAGTTAGTCATATCACCCTATCCCCTACATCCTCCTCCGTCACACCAAACATCCTCATGTCCTCCTGCACCTCATCCATAAACCATATCTTTAGCCTACATCTCCTACTTGTTTGCTCCATCCTCAGCATCCTCCTCCCGCCAAATCTCTTAGCCTTCTTCATGCAATTCATACAATATTACACATAAAACTAAAAATTCAAACTTTCAATTCAGTTAATTTTCAACGGAAAATTTATTTAAAATTATATATGTCCAAATCCATTTATCTCAAATTTCCAGATTCATCGTCATTCCATATTGAAAAATACATTCATAAATGAGGTTTAAGAGGAAATGCAAACGGCCTAATTAATATCCTATTTTTTTCCTATCCACTGGTCAACAGTCCCAAAGCCAGCGGTAATGTCGTGGTGGTGCAACAAGCTTACAAGTCCTATGGAAGTGGAAAGAAGAAGGTACATGTCCTTCAGGGACTGGAAATGCGTGTTCCCCAAGGCTCCATGTGGGTATTACATCAGTCTATGTAACTAACACTATAAGTACAATATCTACTGTTACTGGGTGCTAACATTATGGATCTTGTAGAGAAGAGTAACCCAAGAGTGCACAAAACTTATTCATATATAAAAGGCGTCAGTAAACCTAACCCAACAAGCCTAACCTAACCTGTTCTTACCATTCACAAGGGTTATTTGACTTATGGAGGTTACTTCTCTTCACAAGACTCAACATTTTTATAGTTGCAATAACGAACTGAACTTGAAATCAAACCATGTGCAAGGCTGGGAAGAGAGAGTAATGTGAACAGAGACATTCAATGAGTGTGTTCATTTCCTAGCTCCAGCAGTTGGCAGAGGTTTGCTACTACTTTTGAACTTCAGTGATAGAGTTGAAAAAGTTATTTGTGTTGTAGGTTCCAATCTTGGTCAGGGGGAATTATATGTTTCATGTTTTCACATATAACAATGTGTATATTTGACCATACGGAAGCCTACACATTTCCTTGCATAGCCAGGATCAAAACAAATGCGGCAGATAATTCATATATTGTACTGCAAGATAAGACCATAATTACCATTCATTTCTTTCCTCAATTCAATGTGGAAAAAGAATTACAATTAGCTAAATCTGCCACATGACAAATGTACCAGTATCTTCCTTGTCAAATCTGTAAAAAATTAAAATTGATACAATAACGTCAATACTATTAAAGCAATGTTACCAAGATCTAACGAAAAATCTAACTAATTATAGCTTTATCTTTGGTTTTGCAATGCTATGTTTAGCTGGAAACATGTTAAAGTTTGCTGTTTTTAGCCCTCCTATCAGAGGCATCGCCCCTGCTCTGGCGAGCGTCAGCCGGTGCAAGCCCCAACCCCCCACTGTGGTGTTCAGCCACAGCAGTAACCTTCCCAGTAAACTGCTTAAACTCTCGGTCCTGAACAGGAACCGATCTGTCGACCTCGCGAATGCGAGGCCAGCGCGTTACCACTGTACTAGCCAGAAGGCTAGTGAAGGCTAATGAAACCTCCCAGTAATATAAAGTTGATAATGTTAGGTCTCTCAAAAGAATAATAATTGCTACTTTAATCTACAGTTATGAGCACTCCATCAATATATATGTCTACCGTTTGTGTTTTAAGAAGTGATAGAATACTTGAAACAATTGCAAGTATATCTAAAATTGTCTCAATGTATACAAACAATACAAGGTTTCGTATCTTCATATAACTAAATGCTGCATTACTTTGACTCATTGCAAATGGGGTAAATCGGCTGCGGCTGTCAGGCTTCCCACTTACCCCGATCAGGTTGGTGGAGAGAACTATGGCATCCCTTTAACCCCAAAGGAGCTAAGATGAATGATCGAGGTACATAAGCTTCTGGTGAATGTGTGCGCTCTGAATCAGCCATCATCTTTACAGGGGAAATTGTGGCCATTGTATATATCTGAAATCTCTTACTAAATATTTGTTTGCTTTTTACTTTAACAAGCTATGGGTTATTGGGACCGAGTGGGTGTGGAAAGACGACCCTTCTAGGCTGCCTGGTTAATCGTCTGAAGCTAGACAAAGGAGATATTTTCCTCTATGGATTTCATCCTGGAACTGCTAGTGCAGCTGTACCAGGCCACAGAGTTGGGTATATGCCACAGGTTAGCTGTTTCATCAGATTTTGTTTGGTTTGTAAATTTAATCAGTTAATGTAACACATTTCTAACACAGTGCATGACAACCTATGTGCCAACATCACGTGAATTGCAATTCAAGGTCTTTAGGAGACTTCCTGAAGAGATTATGGTATAATATCAAAAACTCCAAAGGCATAGTAATCTATATCTAAAAGTATTAACATGCTAAAGCTGGGGGATTAAGGCTGGGGCAATAGGAAGGGCATTCAGCCTCAATCACCCTAATAGCTCCAACATGCCTGTGTCCACCTACATTTGAATGAGGACTAATTGTGAAACTTGAAATGGTAATAAATCTATATATGTGATCAATATCTATAGTCTTGCCAGATCATTCTACATGTAAAGTAAAAAAAAAAAACATATGGTTTCCATTTCCAGGAGCTGGCTCTTTACCAAGAATTCAGCATAAGTGAAACCTTGAATTATTTTGGAAGGATCCACTTGATGTCTGCTAACAGAATCAAAGATCGAACCAAGTTCCTTGTGGAGTTCCTTGATCTTCCAGATCCAAATAGATTGATCAATCAGCTTAGGTAAGACTGAAACACTTTCTCTGAAGGTATTCTTTTGTAAGTAAATATACATCTAGTCCAGTGATTATATACTTAAAAAAATTATATAGTATTATTGTCGGCGGCTGCAGCAGCTCAGTGATAGAACGCGCAAGTTGAGAAGCGACAAGCCTGATATTCGGGAGATCACTCTCATCAAGGGGTGTTTGAAATGTGACTCAGATTTAATTCCCCAACTCCATCCTGTCTGCATCTACCCCTTTTCGAATAGGAAGTGATTGTGAAAAAATAAATACAGCATAAGTGTTTAAGGTATTTACACTAAACTTTAAAAGACAATTAACCACAAAAACTATTCTTGCTTACTCATAAACAGCGGAGGGCAACAACGGCGAGCAAGTTTTGCGGCAGCTCTTGTCCATGAACCAGAACTGTTAATCTTAGATGAGCCAACTGTAGGAGTGGATCCCCTGCTAAGGAGCAGGTATGGAATAAAGAGCAGTGATGGTCAGTAAAGTATATCTAATGTAATGGACACATTTTTAAAGATAAAAATAAGCAGATGTTTTGAAGATCCATTGCTGTATCTATTCTGACATATTTTCTGAAAATCTAATACAGTATCTACTCCAACTAACATTCTTTTTGAAGATCCATTATAATATCTACTCTAACATGTTTTCTGAAGATCCATTGCAATATATATTTTAACTGGCAGGTTTTCTGAAGTTCCATTTAGTATATACTTAAACTGACATATTTTCTGAAAATGTATTACAATATCTTCTCTAACTGACAGGTTTCCAGAAAATCCATTAAAAATATCTACTGTGACTAACTTTTTTTCTGAAGATCCATTACAATATCTACTCTAACTGACAGGTTTCCAGAAAATCCATTAAAAATATCTACTGTGACTAACTTGTTTTCTGAAGATCCATTACTATATCTACTTCAATTGAAAAGTTTTCTGACGATCCATTAGATCATCTAAATTATCTATAGGGCCTTCTGAAGATCCCTTACACTATCTACTCTAACTGATATGTTTCCAGAAGATCCAACACAATATCTACACTGACATGTTTTCTGAAGATTAATTACAATATCTACTGTAAATGACATGTTTTCTGAAGATCCATTACAATATCCACTTTATCTGGTAGTATTTCTGAGGTTATATGAAAATGCCAAATCTGACACGTTTTCTCAAGACCCATTGCAATATCTACCTTAAACATGTTTTCTAAAGGTCCATTACGATATCTACTCTTCCTGACATTTTTTTTTTAAATTCATTACAATATCTACTTTAAGTGACGTTTTCTTGAGATCCAATGCAATATCTACTCTTGGTAACAAGTTTTCTCTGAAAATCCATGACATTATCTCCTCTACATGGCATGTTTTTTGAAGACCCATTTCAATATCTACTCTAAATGACAAGTTTTCTGAAGATTCAATACAATATCTACTCTACCTGGCATTTTCCTGGTAAGATAACCTTTAATCCCACTTACTCTACATAGCAATGTGCTTAACTTTTTTTTTTAATATTATTTTGCAGTATATGGCAACACTTACTTGACGTGTGCAGTACAGGAAGAACCACAATTATCATCACAACACATTACATTGAGGAAGCTAGACAAGCAGACAGGGTAAACATTTAAAAAAAAAAACTCCAACCAACGTTCGTGATATATTGTACAAGATTGTATATCTGAGTGTCATTTAGGTTTACCTATAAAATCTACACAGGACCAAAGAGGAGTAAGCTTCGAGATCCATATGAAACTGCAGACAGTAAAGGGCACTTTACACGGTCAAACAGTTCGTCGAACGCGGTTCGACAGACAAGTGTTTGAAGTGATGTTCGAACGTGTGAACGGGGTATTTGGTTGTCGAACACGTTTGTCGAACGTGTTCGACAACCAAATACCCCGTTCACAAGTTCGAACATCACTTCAAACACTTGTCTGTTGAACCGCGTTCGACGAACCGTTTGACCGTGTAAACCCCCCTTAATGATCGCTTTTGATACAGACAATATTAATTCCTCACTATCAACTACAGGTCGGTCTAATGAGAGGAGGACGTCTGCTAGCCGAAACGTCACCCTCAAGTTTGATTCATCACTTTAAAATACCCTCGCTAGAAGATATCTTCCTGAAGTTATGTCTACAAGATTCTTCCGAAGAGGACATCGAGCAAGGCAAGGTTAGTGGTTTTATATTTCTTACGCAGGAAATCCAAAATCAAAATGACTAAACTACTAATATTAGTTCCTCGGCCATAAAGGCTCCTTAACTTTCACTAATAAACACTAGTGATAGAAGCCTGAACCAAATTTCAATTTAACTTATTATATACACAGCAGATATAATACACAATCATGAAAACCTAACCCCATTAATATATCATAATCACTTATCAGCTTAATCCAGTGTATGAAGACGATCTCGATGGGGGACAAACACGTATAAACACCCCTGGAACACTGCCTGAAGCAAGAGGTATAACTGCCGAGCTAAGAAAAGACGTCAACCCTACGACAGGTCACACTATATTGAGAGATTCGTCGGATGAAGCTGAGATATATATGGTAAGTCAGAGCCAACAGAAAGCTAATAATATATTAAAGTAAATCATAGGTAGAGTCAGCCTAAAAGTAGTTTGTAGTCTGCATGTATTACAGATTGTGCAGAAAAAATTATTCTGATCAGACTTTGGATCGATATAGAAGGTAAATGGCAGTTACAGATGCTTAGAGATCCTGATGATGCAAGTAAATACCTTCAAAAATTTCATGCGCCATATTTAAGATTCCAAAAATCTTTTCTTCCTTAATACGTTCCATATTTCCTTTCAGTCTCCTTGGGTTCAGACATCGAAATATGAGAGGGAATTCTCCATCAGTAGACTGGCTGCACTACTGACCAAAAACTTCTTGAGACTTTGGAGAAACTTAGGGTAAGATAGATAACTGTTTTGGTTGTTTGCCAGTTCAAGTATTACTAAAAATCCCGATTCACAGAATGGACAGACAGGATGGAGCTGGGGGAATTAAGGCTGGATTCCCTTCCTAGCTCCCACAGTAGACTCAATCGCAGGCCTGTCACTTTCCGAGTCAAGTGCTCTAACCTCTGTACTAATGTGGTCCCCGTAAGACAGATTACGTACTATGCATAAACACTGTTATAATATTATGGTACGGAAAATATCCGATTATGAAAAACTACCAGCTGAAGTATAAAACACAAGTGCCATATAATTACCATCATTACAGAAAAACTACAAAATATTTGTCATCCCCAGATATAAAAAAAACTATTGAAAAATTAACATGAGATTAACAAACAGCAATTTCATTTCTGAACAATCATCATCACATCAGATAAAATTAATATATTCTGAATATGTCTTCTCCAGGTTCCTGGTCTTTTCGTTTCTGATGCCACCCCTTCAAACGGCACTCTTCTGTCTGGCAGTTGGAGGCACGCCATATAATTTACCTATGGCCATTGTGAACAATGATGTTGGTTTTCCCGTCGACGTTAACATCACAGATGTATTGATTGACAACACACCCATAGACTTATTCATAGAGGACACTGCTCCAGATCTCGAGAGAATCTCTGTTGATCTTACATATGCCTACTTTTCTCAAGAATACATAGACGCACTGAATAAACGCACTCTTGATCTGGTAAGTGAATAAAGTCAAACGAGCACATTTTCACTCATAAGCCACCAACATGACATACACTCCCTAAGAGATCTGTTGGAAAGACCAGGATTGGCAGAGGCCTTCCTTAGGGACTCAGGGCTGCTCAGCCATGCAGATTGGGGAATAAGGACAAAAATAACATATATCGTGAAATCGCTCAAATTTGTCACTCAATGCCAACGATCTCAGATGCACCAGAACATGTCGGATTTTTGTCAGTCACTGACAAAACTTTTATCTCAGAACTTATCGGGTCAATTATGTAAAATAACTAAAATTGTAAAAAAAATTCTGACAATACTAATTTGAAAAAAGTTGATGTAAATTTTCTACAGAGACGGTACAATATACATTCAATATCCATCTATATGTATATGATTTTTTTTTTTCATTTTGATAGTCAGAACAAGATAAACCTGATAGCTAATTAAAAAGTTCCGGAAAGGGCCTAGCCCTTATGAGTATCACATACAAAATTTTGTTACTTTAAATGGTGGTGGAAACAGACTGGTTGAAGCTCTAAGTGGGGTTAAGGCTGGATGTCCTTCCTAACGCTTCGCGGAGGGATCAAACTTGAGAATGTCAAGTTTTTCACTTTCAAACTGGTCAGAATGGAAACCAATGTTACAGTTAGGATTGCATAAGCAAGGTTACTTGTATGACTGTCAGCTGAGGGAAGAACTCGACTTTTAGATTTTTGTTTTTGTTTTACATTCTCCACCCAAGGATGAGGGGAACGGATCATGGAGAACCCGTAGGGCGGTCGCCAACTGGCACGGGCCCCAACCCCCACTGTGGTGACCAGCCACAGCAGTAACCTCCCCAGTAAACAGCTTAAACTCTCTTAGATAAATTCACTTCATGTATTTTCTTTGTTATCCTTTAATACCTCGTCTTATACTTAAACGAGGTGATATTACTTGTATTATTCTTTAAAACTACTTTATTTCTTAGCACGCCCGACTTGTCTTTCAATTCTAAACAAACAAAAAACAAATAATCTACCACAAATAAAACGATATTTCATAAACCGAAAGTCTCGGGTCATATTGGAATGCCAGTTATGAAAAAAAAGTCCTACTACAATATAGCTTAGAAGCAAGGGTCTTTGGTCATGTCCAAACACTTGAAATCAATGACTTGCTACTGGAAAACAGTTTTACAGCAAGGACCCTGCATATCCAAGTACTAGCATTCACTAACCTCTTCTAGAAAACATTGTACAGAATGATCCATTTCATAGCTAAATTCTAGCAATTAATAACTAGCTTCTAGAATAGTTTTAAAAGCATGAACCCTTTCATATCCATACACTAGCAATTAATAACATGCTCCTAAAAAAAAAAAGTTTTACAGCATGATCCCTTTCATTTCCAAACACTAGCAATTAATAACTTGTTTCTAGAAAACAGATCTACAACATTATCCCTTTCATATCCAAACACTATCAATAAATAACTTGTTTCTAGAAAACAAATTTACAACCAGAACTCTTTCCTATTCAAATGCTAGAAATTGGTAACCTGCTTCTAGAAAACAGTTTCTCAACCTAAAACCTTTCATATCCAAACACTAGCACTTAATAGCTGGCTTCTAGAAAACAGTTTAACAAAACAAACTGTTTTATATCCAAACGCTAGCAGTTAATTACTTGCTTCTAGAAAACAGACTTACAGCATGAAACCTTTTCATATCCAAACACTAGCAATCAATAAGGTGTTTCTAGAAAACAGTTTTACAGCAATGACCCTTTCATATCCAAACAGTAGAAAGTACTAGCTTGGTGATGGAATTACGGCCCATAGTCATACATAATGACCGGGACTCAAAAGCTTCCTTTTTTATGAATTTTAACCCAACCTCCCTCATTCCAGACTTACTACGAAGACTTCCAGCAAGGCTTCGACTCAGTCAAAGAAGGAAGGAATTGGGGACTCATCTATTTCCATAAGTACTTTACATTAGACCTAATTCTCTTTTACACGGTACCAACATTGTCAGACTGGATTGATGTCCCGGATCTAAATGTCACAGAAAATAGTAAAATTAACGTCTACATGGATAACACAAGTAAGTGACTCCAGAGGCATTAAGATGTGACTCTAGAGGCATTAAGAAGTGACTCTAGAGGCATCAAGATGTGACTCTAGAGGCATCAAGATGTGACTCTAGAGGCATCAAGATGTGACTCTAGAGGCATCAAGATATGACTTTTTTCAGATTAATCTAAGAATTATTTTTTTCTAAAGCATTACACGGGATTATGGATGTGGAGAGAAGGAGAGGAAGAAAAAAGTTGAAGTTCTCATAGAAAGATTATGTAGCACATAGTAAGCGGGCTACGGGGACAGGAAAAGGTGGGGAAAAGGTTAGTAAGAAACAGCGACCCCATATAGAGATGAGTTCAAGCTGGAGATATGAAGAAGATTACATGGGGACATGTGCAAGCAGGCACAACCTTACTTGCACTGATGGACATGCGTGCAGTCTCATTCACAATATTTTTATCATTTGAGCAAGCAAGAATTTGCAAGCAATGAAAAATATTATGTTCCCAATATAATACATTTTCTAAGGAGATTAATTATCGAGAGAGAGAGAGAGAGAGAGAGAGAGAGAGAGAGAGAGAGAGAGAGAGAGAGAGAGAGAGAGAGAGAGAGAGAGAGAGAGAGAGAGAGAGAGAGAGAGAGAGAGAGAGAGAGAGAGATCTTTAGCCCCGTCACAAGAAAATAAATTTTCAATACTAAAACTTTCTCACAAAATAATTATGAATATGTTTGTGTATATATACAGAAAGAAATACAGTAAGTGTAGAAGTAATATGCTTAAAAAAAACAAAAGACACACACACACATATTGGCGATATGTTATAATAGCTCAAGCAGATGCATAATTTGCTAATCCAAAATAGCTGATACTTGACAATACAATCATTTAAAACGTAAAATATCAATTCTATTTTTTTTACCATATTATATATTTCCACAATCTGAGATGTGAAAAAATTCTCCAGTTGGTAGTTCTGAGGTTTTTCTAGAGCTCTTTCGTCAACTGTTCCCCACAGACCCCCTACCCTCCTTAACTACTAACTAGTTATACACTAATTCTCAGCAACTACTCCTGAGGTATCTGACGGTGCATTTTTTTTCAGTTGATCCCTTAAATTACCAATCTGTACCATATTTCCAGATTCGCAAATAGCCATAACGATATGGTACGAAATCCTGAGGTTCAGCAACTTATCTTTAGGTATCTGAGGGTGCGTTTTCTTCAATTGATCCCTTAAATTACCAATCTGTCCCATACTTCCAGATTCGCAAATAGCCATAACGCTATGGTACGAAATCATGAGGTCCAGTGAGTACTCTTGAGGTATCTGAGGGTGCGTATTCTTCAGTTGATCCCTTAAATTACCAATCTGTACCATACTTCCAGATTCGCAAATAGCCATAACGCTATGGTACGAAATCATGAGGTCCAGCGAGTACTCTTGAGGTATCTGAGGGTGCGTTTTCTTCAGTTGATCCCTTAAATTACCAATCTGTCCCATACTTCCAGATTCGCAAATAGCCATAACGATATGGTACGAAATCATGAGGTCTTTGGAGGAATTTATCGTCGCTCTTACCCAGCATTATACCAACATAACTGGAGATGGAATTTCTAAACTGGCTCTCCCAATCAAGGTCAGTAACCTCGTTTGAAGTGGCACTATTAGTCCCCATTAAGGGGGTGGACGCATAAATACTGACAATCCATCAGCGTACATATGGAGGTGCTCACTCTACCATTCATAAAGACCTCTGGTGGTAGTGGAGTCAGTAATTCTTTATGTACGTCGTTAATTTGTGATAGGCAGTAGGGTCGAATCCTGATATATATTAGATACTGTAATATATGAAAAAAAATAAATAAAAAAAAATTATATATATATATATATATATATATATATATATATATATATATATATATATATATATATATATATATAAATGCCCTTTGCTGACATGGAACACAAAGGGGACCACGGTCCCAGAGGGGTCAATATACTCCACTCGGGAGTTTCCAGACCCACCATCGAGCCCACCATGGGGCATTAGAAAGGTCATCAAACGTTAATTCCTCAATCACACTGTGTCCACCCCCATAAAGGGGATTAATAGTGACATATGAAACGCAAAACTAACACTAATATACAGAAGAAAAAAAATAAAATCTTAATAAATTTTCTTTTTTTCCTTTAGTTATCATCATTTCATTATTATTTCGTTTACACTTCGCCTCTTACTTTATCATTATCTCTATTTTCCACATCCTTTGCTTCTGTTTCACTTTCTATACTAATTTATTATATATTTTCTCTGTTACTCTTATTCGCAATAGCTTTATTTTTATTAATCATTGTCTATGCTTACAATATATCCTACTTCTTTTACACACTCCAACACCTTATTATATTCTGTTCCAGTTATTATTATTATTATACACACACACACACACACACACACACACACATATATATATATATATATATATATATATATATATATATATATATATATATATATATATATACACACACGTAGTCATCGTGGCTCAAGCGGTAGCGTCAGGGACTTTGAGGCGTCAGGTCGAGAGTTCGCGCCCCGTCACGGCCTGAAGCTAGCAAGGGTATGCAATCAGGGTAACGATTACATCTGCCAAAACAAGTCCTTCGCAAAAAGGTAACCGTCCTAGCCCTTGGTAGAAAAGGGAGTCCGTTACGTAAAACCGGAACAAATTAACATATATATATATAGTTTTAATAAGGTCAATATTTTTCCTTCAGGTTCATGACCCGGTCTATGGCTCAATGGCATCGTCGACCTTTACCGAATTCATGGCACCTGGTGTTATCCTAACGTGAGTTTCTTGATTTCTATTATTATTAATACCCCTTGAAGGAGGGGGGGGCTAGAATATTCCTTCCGTGTTCCCCAGCGTGTTGTAAGAGTCAACTGAATGGAGCATAGCGAGGGGACTGGGAATCCCCTCTTCTGTATTTTCTCTCCCCAAGAAGTCAAGAGTATTTTGCCTTGACTCAGCCACTCCCCTTATAAGGGGAAAATTGGCTCATGTATAGTTAGAGATTATTATTATTACTACTATTATTATGTATGTATGTATTATTAATACTATTATTACAGTCATTAATATAGTCACCGTGGCTCACGCGGTAGCGTCCGCGACTCTGAGGCGTCAGGTCGAGGTTTCGCGCCAGTCACGGTCTGAGGTTAGCAAGGGCATGCACTCAGGGTAAGGATTACATCTGCCAAATCAAGTCCTTCGCAAGAAGGCAACCGTCCTAGCCCTTAGCAGAAAAGGGAATCCGTGACGTAAAACCGGATCTATTATTATTACTTATTATTATTATTATTACTATTATTATAATTACTTTTATTATCATTGATTCAAAATATATGTATTACCAGCTAGAAAAGTCATATTACATAGTAAAACAAAAAACACCTCTCTCTCTCTCTCGCTCCCACATCTCACTCTTAAGTCTCCATTATGGGGGGGTGGACACAGCCAGATTGGTGCTGGGGAATTGAGGCGGGATGCCCTTCCTAATGTCCCGCGTTGGGCTCGATCGCGGATCATAAATACAAAACTTCATGGAGATAAAATTATAAATACAATTCTTATACTGTTATTGAATAAATATAAGATTTAGTTCTTCGCGCGCGCGCGCGCACACACACACACACACATATATATATATATATATATATATATATATATATATATATATATATATATATATATATATATATATATATATATATATATTATATATATATATATATATCACTGAAAAAGTCAATATGCTTTCCCCCTGTCTAATTGTCTGTCCATATATCGAACTCATTATGACAGGTGAGGGTATACAGATCCCGCCCTTCACGAAACCCGAAGTCAAAAAGATACTGTTTCACCATTTGACCCAACTGAATTCAAATCTAATAAGCCTGCAGACTTGAGAGAGCGCAATCACTACCCTCTCCTTATGCTCAAATAGCTCTTGTGATAAGAATTTGCATGATATAACAAGGGTATTTGAACTCAGGATCCTCTGGAAAGTAGCCAGGTGTACTAACCACTGAGCAACTGAGCTTGCTGACCTGAAAGAGGCTCCTTGCTACATGAGGGAAGCCATAACCTTCTCCTTATCCATAATATTTCAACGATTTAATAAGGGTAGTAACTCAAGATCTTATGGCGAATTGTCTGGCGCATAATCTACTTAGCAAGTGAGCTTGCTGAATAGAGAGGGGCTCCTTGCTACATGAGGGAAGCCACTACCTTCTCCTTATCCCCAATATGCTCTGGTGATGAGAACTTAAACGATTTAACAAAGGTAGCCATATTCAGAAACCTATTTAGGGTAGCAAGGTGCAATAACCACTGAGCAACTGAATTGTGACTCTTGAGTTCTCACAGCGTCTATATTTGCTGCACTTTTCAGAATCACATATTTCATGGCCGTTGGTTTAACAGCGTTGTCCTTCATCACAGAGAGAAAAGAAGGACTCCTGGACAGATCTTGGGTTGCAGGTAAGTAGTAACATGAGACATGACAAATGGATAACTTGATCCATCTTTAAAATCTAATGTTTTAGCTTAACAACAGAGCCCAGAGAACCAAAAAACTTTTCCTCTTTCTTAGGACTGCCCTTCATCACTGAGAGAGAAGGTCTTTATAACAGGTCTTGGGTTGCAAGTGAGTAATAACAAAATATCATAGAGAACGGATAACTTTTAGCTATCAATAGGGACCTAAAAACCAAAATCTGTCTCTTTCTTGAGAGTTGGAGACAAGAACCGGCCTCTATTCTTCTACAAGTGTATTAAAAGCAACTACTTATAGCCTCCTGGCTAGACAGTGGTAACGCGTTGGCCTCACATTCGTGAGGTCGAGGGATCGCGCCTCGTCCAGGCAAGAGAGTTTAAGCTGTTTACTGGGGAGGTTACTGCTGTGGCTGGGTACCACAGTGGGGGGTTGGGGCCTGTGCCGGCTGGCGACCACCCTATGGGTCCTCCATGACCCGTTCCACCCATCCGTGGGTGGAGAATCTAAAAAACCAAAACTAATTATACCCAAACCTTATTAATATCCTAACGGTTTCAGTCTTTACATCAGGACAACTTCCTATATGTAAATAATCTTCATGCCATATGTCACACTGCATGGACAGAAGTAAATTCAATAATACTTATGCCTGCAGATCCGTATGAAAAAAGGTCCTCATTGTAATCTGACAAAAACTTAATGTTATATGACTTATAGATTTCCAGCTATTACCATCAAGACAGTTTTCTCATTAGACAGATCGTCCTCATACATTCAGCTAAATTGTAGGGATATAGTCATCATAAGCAACATGGAGATGGAACACCATAAAGCAAAATCCTCAGTAGAAGTGTATAAACAAGTTATGTATGTATGCCAAACCGATTCGAACAAATTTGTCTCGACAAAATTTTTTTAATATATTCCATCTTGCTGTAACATTCTATACAATAGGGACAGAAGAACCAGCTCTATATAAAGCAAGGAAAAAAATCAATGAATCAGCATTTGAGATATGTCCTCTGACTGAGTAATGTAACATCAATCTCTATACCAATTCAGGTGTGCAAAGTAGCGAAGTGATGTTAGCATTTCTGGTGACACAGATGTTTGTGATGTTGGTGCAGATTGCACTGATCCTCGTCTTCATGTTCCCTGTGTTTGACATACCTTGTGAAGGAAGCATGGCATGGGTGGTTCTTCTCACAATATTACAAGGATTCTGTGGCATGACTTTTGGTAAGTGCAAAAGGGATGCAGGAAGATTGGTACATCTGCTAAAAGTGGTACAAAAAGTTTAATCTACAGGTATTTCTGGTTTATCTTACCATCTAAGATACTGTCCAAAACAGGAGGTCTATGAATAGTAACACAATATCATTTAGTATTTAGCAATGGAAATCACAGGAATTAAGAGTAACTGCAATGCTGACATATTTTAGGTAAAAGTTGGTAAGATCAACATTTCTGGGAGTGGAGAGCTATCAAGTTTAATGTTAAGTTCCAAGGATAATAATGAAAGAAAACGGTTATTTCTAGCCATGGAATCACGAATAAGAAATCAGTAATATTCATATACAAGTATGTCTTTGCTAATTAACTGGATTGTAATCAGCTTCACTAATTAGCTCCTTCTGATAAGAGTACATAAGATCCACATTTCTGTTCATGGATTAACAGGGAATCAGTCACTTTCACAGTCTACTTCCAATGCTCAAAGAAGCACCTGATCCTTTGAAAATAATCAGCTTCACTAATTAGCTCCTTCTGATAAAGAGTACATAAGATACCACATTTCTGTTCATGGTTTCACAGAGAATCAGTCACTTTCACATTCTACTTCCAATGCTCAAAGAAGCACCTGATCCTTTGAAAATAATCAGCCTCACTAAGTAGATCCTTATGATAAGAAAACATAAGATCCACATTTCTGTCCATGGATGCACAGACAATGAGTCACTTTCACAGTCTACTTCCAATGCTCAAAGAAGCACCTGATACCTTGAAAATAATCAGCCTCACTAATTAGATCCTTATGATAAGAGAACATAAGATCTACATTTCTGTCCATGGATGCACAGACAATGAGTCACTTTCACAGTCTACTTCCAATGCTCAAAGAAGTACCTGATCTACATTTCTTGCCAAGGGTGTCGAAGGAATATATTCAACTTTGCAAATTACTTCTTGGAATAAAACGCACAACGATATTTCTTGTCATGAATTCACTGAAAAAAAAATGACTTCACTTTAACGTTAGCAATCTGTGTATATCATACTGATTTCACTTTAATTTCTTAAATAAAAATGAGAAGGATCAATGTTTGAGTCTTGAACTCACAAAAAACGACCAAGTACCAATATGACTTCTTCTTTTTTCCACACAGGACTCATGGTATCAGCAGTATCCAACGACGAAAACACTGCCATAATGATGGCACTTGGCATATTCTATCCGCTTATACTACTTTCTGGCATCGTGTGGCCCGTGGAGGGTATGCCAGATGCTTTAAGGTATGATAAAATTAACTTAATGATCTTAATTACTACTCAGGTCAAGTTTCATTCTAGACACTAACTTACTTGATGCTATTACTTAAAACCATACATAAGTATGGTCACCGTGGCTCAAGCGGTAGCGTCCGCGACTATGAGGCGTCACGTCGAGGGTTCGCGCCCCGTCACGGTCTGAGATTAGTAAGGGTATGCACTCAGGGTAAGGATTACATCTGCCAAAACAAGTCCTTCGCAATAGGGCAACCGTCCTTGCCCTTGGTAGAAAAGGGAGTCCATGACGTAAAACCGGAACAATACATAAGCACAGAGAAAAACATGAACAATTAAACTTAGAATAACAAAGACAATTGCATGTATAATTTTAGCCAAATAGTCACCATTATTTACAGGTTAATTTTTTCTCTCATTGTACAAACAGGTACATATCTCTGGTATTGCCCCAAACATACGCTTGTGACGCAATCCGGGCCATCCTGTACAGGGGCTGGAACATCACCTACTGGACTGTTTATATGGGGTACATCGTTACGGCAGCATGGTTGTTACTTCATCTTGTTATAACCTTAATTGCTATACGAGTTAGGAAGTGAAATTAACGACTGAGGTGAAAAAGCGATTTTTAAATAAAGAAAAAGATCTCAACGCGAAGTGGACAATATATATATATATATATATATATATATATATATATATATATATATATATATATATATATATATAAGTTACAACTATATATTTATATATTCGGTGAAGCTCCCCACATATGGAAACCATTTTACATTTACAATAACGTATGTATGTAGTTTAAATGAAAAAAAATTATATTTATTTATTAATCAAATCGGAGAAATTATAATGAAGAGATATTTTTTCTGATCAAGATTTATATGTGACTATGGTAATATATGACAGCTTAAACTGCCTAACCTCTAGGAACTAGTAGAAGAAACTTAAATAATTAGTTCTACCATTACTAAAATTACAGGAGCTAATATATATATATATATATATATATATATATATATATATATATATATATATATATACATACATATATATATATATATATATATATATATATATATATATATATATATATATATATATATATATATATATATGAGCTTCATCACTCTGCTATTAGCCAGAGACAATAAGTTGATGCCCACCCAGCTACCAGAGGGCGCCACTGCAACAAAACTTCTAATAATGGCCAACAGGACAGAGACAAAGCTCATATATATTAACTCTGATATGATACTAAACGTGAATATTTAAACCAGAGTTAATATATATGAGCAACTGAACTGCCTCAGTCACCTGTTGAAACTTCCATCAAGTGGCGCCTCCTAGTAGTCGGGTGGGGTGACAGTATTACTTCGTCCGCTGGTAGTTAGTGACGGAGCTCATGTGTGTATACTTTCCTACTACTAGAATCCAAGAAAGTAGCGATATGAAGGCAGTAACAATTTAAAGATTCAAAATGGATTTAATCAATTTGAGAAAAGGTTTACGTAATACTCATTTATATTTATTAAACATCACAGCAGTGAAATGTATTGATACATAGCAATTTATTTATTTGCTAAACAGTTTATCAATGTTTTTTTTATTTACTTTACTCATTATCCTCTCTTCCGCTCTCTCTTCATTTACTTTAAAAAGTTCTTTAAAATCCACATTCAGCAATACACACACATATAGACATCAAAATATACCTAATAATCTGAAATATATTTCCCATAACCAACACTTGGCCCCACTGCTTAGTGAGGTTCCTTCACTGTACATAAGTATTTATTAAGATCACCTTCAGTTCCTGACCAAGCTTCGAGTCCAATACACACTGATAACCCACAATGTACATAGATACCTTTTGTCCCAGGGGAAAATTCAGTCTCATTGCACTATGACAGTACCCAATGTATATCAATAATTACTAACTGAACCTTCAGTTCCGGACCTGGATTTGAAACCAATACACAATAATAACCCTCGGCGTACATAGATACGTTCAGTCTCAGACCAGAATTGAATCCCACTGCACTTTAACAGTCCTCAAAGCATAGCCATAGTTACTATTGTATTTTAAGTCCCCATCCTGGACTAGAACCCACTTCATGCTGCCAATCCCTCAATATACATAGGTAGTTACGGACCAAGTCCTCAGTTCTTGACCTGGATTGGAACCTATTGCACACCGAAAACTGAATATACATTTTTTTTATATGATTGTGACGCCAGGACGGGCCAACAAAAAATTAAATAAATAAAACAGCCCTCATCGTGCCTGGACACGAAGAATACATAAAGAGAAACAGAGATGAAGAGTGCAATGACATGTCAGATGTGAGTGGATAATTAGAGATGTGTAAATGAATATCCAAGACTATTCAGTGTAGTTGTAGGCATAGAAAAAGAACCGTAACTGATGAAAGACACAACATCGAATTGTCCTGGATAGTCCTATTTAAGTTACAAGCCGTGGGTTCAGTCTTTTGGGTTCTTTTAAATACCAGACCGGTTCCTATATTAAGAAAATGTAATATATCACCACGGAATCAACCATGGTCGACTTTACGTAGACCAGTATTAAAACACCCCAAGCCACACTCATTCCCGATCCCAGTTAGGTTAGGTTAAGTTTTTCAATGTTTTTTTGTGTGTGGACACCGGGACAGGCAAAAACTGCCCTCATCAATAAAGGCCCGGGCACGAGAAAATACCAAGAGGAAGGGAAAGAAAAAGGTTAAGGACAAGGCAGAGATGAGCGTTAATATGTTATAACCTTCTGCCTCTAAGATTTTTCGATATGGATGTTATCTTAAGTTTTTGAAAAGTTAATTCCGAAATGGGAAAAAATAATTACTTTATTGTAAAAAGCAACAATTCTTCGTTATATATATTCATAGTAAATGTAATGCGTACCAAGTAAAAATAAAATTCGACTTCAAAACTTTCTGCATAATTAATCATTCCCAAGTGAAAAAGAAGGACATTGTGTTTTGTCATTATATATATATATATATATATATATATATATATATATATATATATATATATATATATATATATATATATATATATATATATATATATATATATATATATATATATATATATATATATATATATATATATATATATATATGACAGCTCTGCAGTAATGGTCAATAGCTCTCATTCTTAAACGCATAAAAGTAACTATATATATTTGTAATAAAAAATATTATTTCAATAATAATAATAATAACAATAATAATAATAATAATAATAATAATAATAATAATAATAATACAGAGACTTTCTTATGCAATCCTCGCTAATATTAATATTTCCAGAAACTAATTGAAGAAATTAATACAATTTACTTTTTTTATAGGATGGGATAGGATAGGAGGGGAAAAAGGGGGGAGGGGATTAAGTATATAAGGGAATTGGAGGGAAAAGCATGAAAATTAAATAAAGTAAGAGATAAAAAAAAAAGAGAGGGGCAGACCCTCGTGCTAAGTTTTGATCTGAAATTCAGATTCTTGATGAGTATTCTCCCACAATTTCACAATTTACACAAAACTGTTACTTTCTTTGTGCAGAGAGATACGCTGGATTCACATTTAATCTCAACAAAAGCAAGCAACACTCATTTCAACTAATTAATCTATTCATATTTAATCTAAACAATAAAAATAGAAAATACAATGGTTACCCCTAAATTAAAAATATCCGTTTTCTTTTAAGATGTCACTGATGCCGTTTTCTTTGAATATTCATGGCCAGCATATTTAATACGTGGATACCATTTATTCAAAATTCTATGATATGGCATTAAAGGTGTAAACAAAAAAATAATATTTACATGAAGATAATATTAATCTAATATGATATATGCTATTTCATATACCAATCTTGAAGAGAATCAGTATGAAATGTATAATATTGATATTTTTCATATGAACAATTATTGAACACTATAATAATAATAATAATAATAATAATAATAATAGTAACAATACAAATAACTAATATTAACTTAAAATATAAATATATAAACACAAATGATTAAATAAAAAAAAATCAGCACACAAAAGGTGATTTAAAGGCAGTGTATGAGTTCGTATACCAAAAACATACATAAAAAAAATACATATATTTACCTTGTATTTCCTTGTATATTGACTCTGAACACCTCCATATTGTTTGTAGTTATGTATAAAATAATAATGGTGAATGTGCAAAGTCTGAAAGGAGAGAAAAATAATATATTAATACGACTGAATTACTTTTTTTACGAGAGAGAGAGAGAGAGAGAGAGAGAGAGAGAGAGAGAGAGAGAGAGAGAGAGGAGAGAGAGAGAGAGAGAGAATTACTAATATGACAGCAATATTCATATACAAAAACCAAGCTTCCAAATATATATTATTAAAATAATTAAATAAATTGCTATACAAAAGAAAAATAATTCTTATACAAAGTACAGCTACCTTAACTCATAAACAAAGCCCCACCATAAGGTAGTAAGATCCTAAGAACAATGATTCTTCCCATACACAAAGCAGAGAAGCCTCTCCCTGCTTTAAGTATGCTAAGAGACAAAAGCAAATCTATCTGTCGTTTTCCTTTGTTTGACATTACCTCATCTCTGCCTTGTCCTTAACCTTATTCTTTTCCTTCGTCTTGGTATCTTCTCGTGCCCGGGCCTTTATTGATAAGGGCAGTTTCTGCCTGTCCAGGTGTTACACTCATTAAAAAAAAATACGCGGAGTGCATGTAAAGCTCTTGCTAGCGTTCAGTTTAGCCATCCACAAAGAAGAAAGCACACTAGCAACTTTGTTTGGAATCATACTCAAAGCAAGAAGACTCTACCAGCTTTATATCTGCCCTAACACAATGCAGGAAGCGCCAACTGGCTTTGTTTCGACCCATACATAAAGCAAGAAACCTCTACTGGCTCTCAACTTTCCCAGACATAACGTAGAAAAAACTTACTAAGACTGTTTTGAATCATACTCAAAGCCAAGATGCCCTTATCAACAAATGCCACAACTACTTCTTAGCTTGTCCTTACACAAAGCACTTAACCAGCTTCGAGTCTGCTTACAAACAATGCATAGGGTCCTGACTAGCTCTGACTTTGCCCATACATTAATCAAGAACCCATCATCAACTTTGAGCTTGCTCATACAAATAGAACTCAACATTTCCAAACATTCAGCAGACTGTAGGTTCTAGATTTATTGACAGTAAGTCATAAGCGTCTGAGATAATTAGAACCAATAATGTTGGAGATGAATACATGTTAAGGTAATAAACAATTCATTGACAATCAGTCATGAGCGTCTGAGATAATTAGAACCAATAATCTTGGAGATGACTACATGTTAAGGTAATAAACAATTCATTGACAGTCAGTCATAAGAGTCTGAGATAATTAGAACCAATAATCTTGGAGATGAATACATGTTAAGGTAATAAAGAATTCATTGACAGGCAGTCATGAGAGTCTGAGATAATTAGAACCAATAATCTTGGAGATGACTACATGTTATTGAGGTAATAAAGTGCAGCATCGCTTGACCTAAAAATGTAGGAGGCCAATCTATATATGAGAGAGAGAGAGAGAGAGAGAGAGAGAGAGAGAGAGAGAGAGAGAGAGAGAGAGAGAGAGAGAGAGAGAGAGAGAGAGAGAGAGAGAGAGAGAGAGAGAGAATGAATTTAGGGTAATGAAAAAGTCGTCTGGAAAGATTCCAAGCTGTAGAAAGGCTATACAGAACAGATATAGACATTTATATAGAGAAGAACATTCATTCATCTTTGGAGCAGGGTAAACGATTGCGTTAATAAGATAACGTGAACTGTACTACTGTTAAACCAAAAGCTAAAGTGACATTACAGAATAAAAGGCAGATCATAGTCACACTTATCAAAGAAAACTCCAGAAGGAAAACCAATATGGCATCAAACTTATAAGAAGTCCAAACTACAAGTGCTTTACATAGATGCTTTGGAGAAGATGGGGCGCCTGCTATGCAGAGCAATTGCAACAGAATTCTTAAAACAGATCAAAATCATGGCACGAAAGTCATTTGATGTCAAAGCTGTAAGCAGTTTACATAAACTTAGAACAATTCAACGGACTCTTTTAGAGTGGACTTGAGAAATGACAGATCAGAAGAGAATAACTTTATACACTGAGTAAGTGGACCCAATTTCTTCAGTAAAATTCGCAAGAATGTTGCAAAAAAATGTCTGGACAGTGGCTAAGACTGATAATTAGATAAGAAGCAAGACAATATGTTGTATTTCCTCTTGGTACAGAAGTGTTTGCTCTATGTATCCCATATCTGCACTATTTACATGTAGATGTAACATTCCTATTGCAAGACAAAACTTTGCCAAAGTCATATATTCCAAATTTATAGATGTGGGAGATTATGTACTGGTGGCCTCCACTGCTCTTTATACAGATTTCCCTTACGTAATAAAATGAAGTACAGACCAGCAATTCATCCAATTGTCAAATTTTCAACTTAAGAATAAAGTCTTTAGAAACCACAAGAATGCAACACTTTTTCATACAAAACATAGGCTTTCTCAATGTGGTCAACACAGACTGACCACATTAAGACATAAAGTTACCCAATAACAGCAAACAATAGGAAATTTATATATGGGAAGCATCAAATCTCAAAGCAAACTACCGAGTCTTACTTGAATAGCTGGAGCTCATTCATCTTACCTCGTAAAGTATTGTCTAATATCAATGCGTATTAATTATATACAAAAGAATACAAGCAAGTTACACGTCTTGCAGATAACCTGCACCATGGATTGATATATTCATGAAACATGCTACTTCTATCTTATCTATAAACAAATCTTTAACCTGCCTGACGCAGCCTACAACGCATTTACCTTCTCATGCAATAAAAACTCTCGTACACTTATATTTGGTATATTCTAAATATGCTCAAATCATAGAAACAACGGACGATAAATTAAAATGTCAGAAATATTCATAATAGATTCACATTTTTTTTTTTAGTGGAGATGCACATATGCACTGAAAATTAAAACTCTGGTTGGAAGTTCATATGTAATGAAAGCAAACCTTTTCGATCTCAAAACGTCTTTAGAAAGTGAATATGACTGAAGAAGTGTTTTCCTTGAAAAGATATTGATAACATATGGACTTTCAGCCACATATACCCAACTGGGCACAATTTCATTATACTGATAACATGAATCTCCCACTGATATAACCATAAACTTGAACAAATTTACACGCACAACCAATGACATGCTGTGACAGTAATAATTAAAAAGAAATCACCTATGAAACTTTTTCTAGCTATAACATTCCCGTAAGTTTAAGACCAGTGTGAGTTCCTAAGAGTAATGTTACTTCAGCCATCTTGAAACTCGTCAAGAACGCTCTAACCACGTGACTTTCAATCTTGAGGCATTTGGTTTGCTGAGGGGAATTTCAAAATCTGAGCGGAGGAATTCTACATACGGGATGAACTCCCAGATGGGAAACAATGTACTCCATACACTGTGTTAATATATAAAATGTATTACAATTATGAGGCTTTCATGAATTAACAGTTCACCAAAAATGCTTAATTAAACTTAATCCAGTTTGAGACTTTTCAATTCATAACGCTTGTCATGCTATTTACTTTCATAAATTGTTTCTGTAACTACCAATGTGAAAGTGCAATGTTGATATATACCAGACACAAATTCAAAATAGGGTAGGATTGAGAAAACTGAGATCACAGCAGGAGGAATGTGACTTGGAAATTGGAGAGATAATAATCCCATATAATGCTAATATAGGGTAGGATTGAGGAAAATGTGACTGCAGGAGGAGGAATGTGACCTAGAAATTGGAGAGAGTCTAACCACATATAATGCTAATATAGGGTAGGATTGAGGAAAATGTGACTGCAGGAGGAGGAAAGTGTCTAATCCCATATAATGCTAATATAGGGTAGGATTGAGGAAAATGTGACTGCAGGAGGAGGAAAGTGTCTTGGAAATACGAGAGTGTCTAATCCCATATGATGCTAATATAAGGTAGGATTGAGGAAAATGTGACTGCAGGAGGAGGAATGTGACTGGGACTTGAAGAGTGCTGAAGCCCACATACTGACAAAATAGTGGACGATTGAGGAATATGCGATCATAGAGGATGGAATATGATCTGGAACTTAGAGAGCTACGTATCCCATATAGAGAAAATCTCCCCAAACCAATTATTGTTCAGTTTCCTTAAAATATTGGATATATACTCGCATTGCAATCCATTGTAGATGTTTGCTTCAGTCTTTAAATCCTTGCAGCTGCTACTTGATGAACAGCATTGTCAGGTAATAAACAATATTAATTTTAAACAAGTGTCAGTGCAATTATCCAATGGGGAGGACAAGCCAGTTTGTTTTGGTGTCGGCCCCAAGCTCAGTTAAATAGGGAATATTGGATCAGGAAGGGAAGCTGGTGTAATACCTTTGCTTAATAAATGAAGAGCAATCATCAGGATATCAAAATATGGACACGATTGATCCGCTGTGGCGATCCTTGATGGCAGATGCAGAGAGACCACATGGATCAGTACAATTCACCTAATCAACACTTCAAGTCAATTAAACTTGCATATGGAGAGTCGTTAAGAATACCTTCCCTTTCATAATAACTAAAAGCATTCTATCAGGTGAAAATATCAGAAAGAACTGTGTCAGCTAAAAAGTGTTAAATACTTCTGGTCAGTATCTTTCCATACCATAGTCTTAACAATGAATATCAAGTTGTTAGCCATATAAAACATTATTGACAGTGGTTAGCTTATGTTCATGTATGAATACCTCAATGTACCGATTCTTTAGAGCATTTGAATAATTGTGGTAGATACAAGCCAGGTTTTCAGAGGAGATATTATCAACTTATGAGCGTAAGAATATTCTATCTCACTCTGCGGAGTTTTATACTATCTTATCTTGAAGTTTCTTTAGTAACTATCTTGTACACACCAATGCAAGTCCATTGACAAAATATGCACATGAATATAAAAAGGGATCCAGGAATATGGGAATAAAACTTCAAAAGTAATTTCCAGTTTTGATTAAATAAGTTACAAATGTCACATGCATTTGGACATTAAATACATTTTGAAGAATGCACTATCTAGGGTAATTTGACTTTGGTGCTTAGTGGAAAAAGGGTTGGTTGTAACCTTGGAAAGGAAAGAAGGAAAGATCACTGAAAACCCAAGGTTACAATGACGCGAATGCAAGAGTAGAAGAAAGGACAGTTGGAGGCTTTGATGATACAGAAAAGAAAGTGTGAAAAGTGTACTACATCAGATTACTCTTTGGGTTAAGGCTTTATATAGCGATTCTGAAATTACGTTGGAGACCTTGAGCTTGAGCGCCAGCACCCTGAGTGCCAGTGGCAAAGGCTTGACCACCCTGGGCCAGGCCAAATTCAGAGAGGAGCTGTTGTTCAAGTTGCTGACGGCGGAGCTGGAATTCCTGCTGGCGGCTCTGCAGGAGAAGTTTCTGTTGTTCTTGAGGCTCAATGGGTTCCAAAGCCTCAAAGCCAAACTGATCTACGACCTCAACTTCACGGCCGAACTGATCAGTGAACTCGACAGTGCCATCAACATCAACAAACTGTAAATAATGTAAAGAAAAGTAATAAACAGCTGAATTTCAGTAAGATGATATACCCTGTAACAGAGTTAATTTCAGAGTAAAAATTTCTCTCTCAGTGTCCCATCACACAAAACTTCAATAGTATGACATGCCAAATCTACAATATCAGAACTTTCAGTGGAATTACTATAAGTAATGCATACACCATTTGACAAAAGAATGGAACTTTTCCTTAAGAAAAAGGTCTTACCACACGGATGTTGGGATTGGATGCAGCAACCTGCTGGGCACGTTGAACAAAGAGAGGGTTGGGAGGAAGAGCGAGAGGATTGTTCAATCCTGGTCCAAAGAAAGCAGGTCCAAAGCCACCTCCTGCAGCAGCAGCACCACCAGCAGCGCCTGCACCAGCACCAGTTCCGGCACCACCAGATGTCTGGGCAGGAGCGGCAGCAGCGGCTGGATCAGCTGCTATAGTGTTATCTCCGGCTGGTGCAGAGGCTGCGGTTGGTCTTGAGCTGGATACTGTGGTACCCCGTACAATTTGGGCAGAGGCCACTCCAGCCACCAAAAGTACACACACCTTCAAACGCGACCACAATTATTGTCATAATAATAATAATAATAATATCTATGTCTAATATGGTTATCACTATTGCTCTAAACCTATTTAACAAATAAACCCATGAAAAATAGAAATGTGTAAACAATATATAGTACTTAAAAGAAATATAAAATATTTTTAACTTGTTGCTATAAAGCTGATTAAAGATAAAAACATATGTAAAAATTATACTGAAAGGAATGAGACATGAAGTAATTCAATTCCTTCTACTTTTTATTTTTATCTCTTTCATATTACTAATTATTACCTATTACAACAACATTACGAATGAAAACATAGCTTCATATTAACATTTAAAATTCATCTATTTACTTATTTAATTAGCCACCGGGCTTGCTTAAACACTAGAAAGGCAATGGACTTGATTATTATCATTGTTATTATTATTTTTTTTTTGTGTGTAGCACTTTTACAGACTTCTTCACTTCACTATAGAGAAAGGAATGTGTTCATCCCTTCCGGCAACTTACAATGATCCTCATGATGTTACTGTGATGGAAGTTGTGAAGGAAATGATGACGAAGTTAGAGCCAGCTGCTTCTTATATACCTGGCGTCTCCCAAGAATGTCAGCACAAACCCTTGACCTTTTCAACGCTCTGCGCTCGCCAAGGTAAGACTTTTTTTTTTCTTTCCGTTTTTTCTTATACTGAGACTATCTTATTCTCTTTGCTCTGCTCCTCTCTACACTATTTACTTTCTTGTTCTGAACAACAGTCATGAATGGTTCTCTCTTCTTCTCTCCTCTCTTCTGCAGCGTTTATTTTAGTTTTCTTTGCCTTCTTATTCTGAACAGCAGTCATGAATGGTTGAATGAACATTTTCGAGTTTTATACTATGGCGTGAACTTGTTTAATACGAGATTAGGTCTGGGGCAAGAGCAAACGTCTTGTGCGAATAGTAGCTATTCACTCCTCTTCTTGTTATATCTACCTTTCTATCTGGCTACGTATTTACCTATCTATCTATTTATCTATCTTTTTTTCATTAACCTGGCGATCCTTTGAGGAAGTTTAGTTCGGGGTCCTTACCAGCCTAACACGACCTGTCTATATACAAGAACTTCCGGTACAGTTTTTATCTTCCTATATGTCCCAGTTTTTTTTAATATTCTCTCTCTCTCTCTCTCTCTCTCTCTCTCTCTCTCTCTCTCTCTCTCTCTCTCTCTCTCTCTCTCTCTCTTATATGGTAGTATCGCAAAAAGTGGTAGAAAAACCAATACTTTTACATTTTTTTGTTTTGTTTATGAGAACTCAATGTTAAAAATCCTTTCACTTTTTTATCAAACATTGGAAAAAAAAACAGTCTTTAACAAGTACTCCAAGGACATAGAACCAATGCATATACACATCATATCAATACACAAATAATCATACATTGCACACGTATATTGTGTATAAAAAAAAATGGATAATTATTATAAGGACAGCTGTAAATTACGGACATTTTTTTCATAGCACAAAATGATGACGATGGAAAAAAAAAATATCTGAACTACAAAGTGCATACTCATTACAAGTACAGTTGTAAATTACGGACCTGTTTTGAAAACACTGGAAGATGACGATGCAGAAATAATTATCAGTATTTCTGCATTCTTGAGAAGCAATGCATACACATGCCGGAAATGCATACACACAGAATGCAAAGTGCATAGTACATACAAGTGCAAGTTACACCCCTAAAAGCACTGACATGTAGGTTTCAAAGCCAGGAAAATGACTTTGCAAAAATCGATATGGAATGATTATTTCTGAAAAAAAATGCATTCACATGTACAAGCAATGCACTTATACATGAAGCATGAAGTGCATAGCCACAGCAAGTACATATCTCCAGTACTCACATGCATTATTAGAGTTAAATTAATGAGGACAAATCAAGCAAATAATTATGATAATTATCTTAACATCTGTATCCGTATTCAGAAGAGCAATGCAGCCTCAAGTGCATAGCACATACCCATTGCAGTACTCACATGCATTGCTGAAGTAATATGAATTATGATAAGGCAAAAATTTAAAAAAAGGATAAACATATTTGCGAAGCAATGAATGCAAATATAAGATATCTTACACACAAACGGACAATCGTTCGTTCCGGTTTTACGTCACGGACTCCCTTTTCTACTAAGGGCTAGGACGGTTGCCTTCTTGCGAAGGACTTGTTTTGGCAGATGTAATCCTTATCCTGAGTGCATGCCCTTGCTAACCTCAGACCGTGACGGGGCGCGAACCCTCGACCTGACGCCTCAGAGTCGCGGACGCTACCGCCTGAGCCACGGTGACTACACAAACGGAAAATAATACAAAAAAATAAAATGGTGAACATCTTGAGATGATTTTGTACAAAAAAATATAATCAATGAACACGTACATGTAGTGTACATTATATAAGAAGTACACATATGTACATTACATGTATTTCTGAATATATATGGACGATGATGATGCAATATTATTAAAGTCTTTCTCTTGGGAAGCAACGTACATATACGTACAAGCAATGTATATACATACACAGACAAGGAATGTACATACAAATACAAACATTGTATACACAAACAACGAAACACAAATGTAATGTACACACATACAAATCCAACCACTCTACATAAATTCAATGTAGATATACATTCACGCTATGCACACGTGTATACATGCATGGTACACACAAACAAAATAATTGCACACACATAAAAGCACCGTATAAATATAAGAAAAAAAATGTACTCATACATACAAGCAAGAAACACACAAACAAACACTGTACACACACACAGAGGCAAAGAATATTGCATTCATCGGGCCCGGGCACCAATAAAATACTAAGAAGAAGACAACGTCTGCTTAAATACAAGGCCAATATAAGGGAATGATAAACAATATCTCAGCCTTGTCCATAACCTTTTTCTTTTCCTTTGTTTTAATGTATTCTCATGCCGGGGCCTTTATTGATTAGGGCAAATTTTTTGCCTGTCCCAGTGTCACACTCATAAAATGAAAAGGAGAGGCTGAAAGAACAATCAGTGATACTGCGAAAGTCGAAGAAAATGAGGGGCAAAAAATAATCAGTTCCTTGCGCATCTTAACGCCAAGCCCTTGAAAGAACAAAACGATACCGAAAAAAGGGTTAATTAACGGTTAATTTCTTTTATATAGATTTTTTTCATACGAAAAGTACAAATGATACTATCATCTCACGCAATCGTAACTTCCTTTATTGTGTGTGTGTGTGTGTGTGTGTGTGTGTGTGTGTGTGTGTGTGATTACCTAATTGTGTTTACGGGAAAGAGCCCAAAGCTCGTATCTTCCCGTCTCCTCATCGGTTCCATTTTATACTTAGTGATACTTATCATACCTGTCCTTAAAACTATGGATTGAGATAGCATTAACTACCTCCTCGCTTAGCCAATTCCAATTATCAACTACTCTTACACTGAAAAAGTATTTCCTTACATCCTGCAAAAAAGTTTTCTTACGAAGCTTCAAAATATGACCTCTAGTTCTAGAGCCAGCCATATCAAAATATCGATCCCTATCCACTCTATCATAACCATGAAGGAATTTAAAGACTGTCACCATATCCCCCCTCACTCTTCTAGCTTCGAGTGATGCGTGAGTGCGTGCGTGCGCGCGCGTGTGTGTGTTTCATTAAAACTATAACGACAAGTTCACTTTAAATACAATATAAGAGGTAATTACTAGGTTACTAATTGTTAGGTTAGGTCACGACAACTGAAATAAACATAAATTAAAAATAAATTGGACAGATGGATGCAAGAGACATAAGCCCGATTTCTTAAACACTGTAAACCTAGGATACCATATTGTTAGTTAGCTAGACACACTCATATGGATTTCATAAACGCATCTGACGCGGTTCTGTGTATGGCTAGGATCCCTTGCGGGATCCTAGCCATACAGAACCGCGTCAGATGCGTTTATGAAATCCATTTGTATGTGTCTAGCTAACTAACAATATGGTATCCTAGGTTTACACTGTTTAAGAAATCGGGCCATAATCTTTAGGCCTTGACACTGAAAGAACATAAGAACATAAGAACATAAGAATAGAGGACACTGCAACATGCCTACTGGCACACACGAGGCAGCTCCATTTTTGAATTGTATTTTCAGCATGTCTAACCTATTCTATTCTAC